>JANHFL010004984.1:29880-57171 GCA_032468155.1 Oxyrhabdium leporinum
GAGGGAGGGACACATCCTTACATATATCTCCTTCCCATCTAACAATCTTCAGGAAAAGCACTACAAAGGAAGAGATGGAGCTCCTCTGATCCTCAGGTTAGTGGCATGACCCGTTCCTTCCAACAATCAATTTACAATCCATTAATTTCACTCTATCATTAGTAGCAGTAATCAGCTTGTGGAAATAATTTGAAACAGGATCTCTGGGAAGAGGTGAACCCAATAGGCTCCCTTCCCTTCCAGCAGTGATTTAGGTGAATCACAGTCCCCCTGCTAAACTCCAGTAGAAAACCTTCCATCCTCAGCAAGATTATTAACCTAACAATCAATTGATAAATAGACTGCTGGAGAATATAAGGAGTCAGGATGTTTACCTAAATCTAGATTTGCTACGTCTTTGGTTTGATCCAGAATTGCTGTCTTTGTGTGTGTTTTTATGTTCTCATTAAATATATACATGTGCCTATTAAAAGAGTATCCAAACTAAATGTATAATTATAACAGCACAGCCTCAAAATGCAGATGATCCTTTTTACAATGTACTTTTATCGAGCCCTGTCCATTTTCCAATAAGGGAGCTTGACCAAATAATTGAGGCACAAATTATTCCTGAAGGTTCTATGCTAAAACCTGAGACTAGGAAGAGTGCAAATTATTCTTTTACATATAACTTAAGAAAAGTAGATGATGGGCAAAATACATTGCTAAATATCATGCTCAGTTCAGTGGCAATTACCTTGATCAGCAGTGATCAGATGGAAGCCTACTTCTCAGCTCTATTGCCTATAGGTCACTATTGGGAGTTAATATCTGCCCCCTAAAATGATTGTGTGCTATGAAGTTGGTGTCAATATAGATTTTCTACAAAAAATCTGTCACAAAACTGGTCCTTCATGTCTTCCAAAAGTGCACTTCTACAGCAGTGTAACTGAGTCCAACCATGTTCCTGCTTATTGTCCTCTTGCCCAGAAATATAGATTTCCCCAGGGAACTTGGTCTTCACATAATGTGTGCAAAGTAGGATAATTTGATCCTGGTCAACTGCTGTCCATGGCACTCACAGGAGTCTTCTCCATATGTTCAAAAGCATGGATACCTTTTCTATCTTGCTCTTCACAGGGCTTCAAAAACATATAGGATGCAAGCTGGAGTTTAGCCATTAATATGAATTTCCATTTTACATCATGGATTGTAAAGATGACTAGACAATTTATTCTACAGTACTATATATTGTGGATATTTGTAATAAATTAACATTTTAAAAAATAAGAAAACTTCAATTTGTATTATTGCATGTGGAAATTATTTGAAGGCATTTGATTAACTAGTTTAGAAAAGGAGGCAAAAAGTTGTCACTTTCTTTTTTGCTTATTTCAAGAGGAACAAGTTTAGCTCTTCAATCACATCAAATGCTAACTCTTAAACTTTGGTTAATAATTATAAAAAATGGTGAAATAATGAAAGTTACAGAACTTAAAGAGATATAGCTCTGAAAGCACACCAGATACCAACCCTCCAATCCAGTAATTGAAACTCAACTTCTGCACACACTTTCTGCACACACTGTAGCACTTTCACTAATGAAACTTTGAAACACAAAAATAATAACCAGTTCAACCATTCAATTTCAAGTTATTTTTTCCCTCACTTAATTTAGATATTTCCCCAAGGTGTCTTTGCTAAGAGAATGTCTTTATGGTCAGACAAGTTCAAACAAAACATAAAGAAAATGTGTTTCATGTAAGTTTTGCAAGCTGAAGATGGCACCTTACTGTTCTGCAATGTCCCTAGCAGGCAAAGAAAAAAGGCAGGTATAGAGAGAATTATTTAATTTAAACATGCCAGCAAAAAGTCAGTGAGAAGTTTAAATTCTTTTTCAAGTGTTCTTCTGTCATCCTTATCTCTTGATTTAATGATTAACACTTTTTAATCTCTTGCTGATCTTTTTCAAAGATTTCCTCCTCCTGTCATACTTAGTAGTGTCTTTTCTACAATATTGATTGAAATTGCTTCTTTCTCCCCATTATCTCCTTTCAACTTGCAATATTGGCTGGAAAACTGCAGGAATGCCCAACTAATTATAAATGAGAAAATGAACAGGCAGACCTCGGGTTACGACAATTGGAACTGGGATTGCAGTTATTAAGTGATGTGGTCATATGGTACAATATTATGTGAGCCTGGCAGTCCTGGTTGCCATCATAACCCAAGATGTGCAAGTGTTAAATAGGAAGAGGCAGGACTCCCTGGTAAGGAGCACAAGAGTGCTGCAGAGAAGGAAGGCTGGGGGAGGCCTTGGAAGTGCCAGGCAGGCCATGAATTGAAGTCAGAAGCACACTGGCAACCAATCCAGCTTATGTAGCAGAGGTGTAACATGTATGGATTGTGGAGCGAACCTAACTGCCTGTGCAGCCACATTTTGCAGCAGTTAAAGCTTCTGGACAGCCCCATGTACTGTGTGTTACAGTAATCCATGCAATCGGTCACTAAGGTATGCGTGACTGTGAGCAAGACCTCCTAATTCAGGAAGAGGCACAAGTGGCATATAACATATACTTGTCAAAGGCCCTCCTGGTCATGACTACAACCTGTTCTTTGAACAGGAGTTGAGTCCAGAAGGAACCTAAATTGTACACAGATTCTGTTTGGGATAGGGCAGCACCATCCAAAACGAGAGGCGGAAAGCCAGGGGTCTGCAATACACAAAGTCACACAAAGTCAGTTGTATTGAAGCCTGCTGTTCCTCATCCAAACCCCCACCACGAGTCACAAGACCTCTACTGCATCACTTAACTGACCTGGGATACAGATAAAGAGGTGGGTATCATCAGCACACTGATGGTCCCTTACCCCATGCCATCAAATATCCTTACCCAGTGGCTTTATGTCAGACATGTCAAACACAAGGTCCAGGGCCAGATCAGGCCCATGATGTGATTAGATCTGGCCTGCGGAAACATTTCACTTTTAATGATCTAATGTGGAGGGAAACATATTTTTAGGTATTTCAGTATTGACCTTGTTCTACTGGAGATAAGAAAGAGTACTTGGGGCATGGGAAATCCTACCTTATTCTAATCTAGGTACAGCAATCCTTACTCCCTTACTGCCTTTATACTTAAAACCATTTTTGATATTATAAATGGGGATTTCATATTTTCCGAATTCAGCAGACTTCTATTAATAAAGACATCATTTTTCTCCATTTGTTGATCATTAGATCTTCAGAGATTTCCAAACATTCCAATTCCTTTGACTTATATTTGAACATTTAGTTTCTCTTGGCACCTTTGCAAATCCCAGGCTGTAATTATTATCACTCTTTCCTGCCCTTGCACGAGACTGCATTGAACTGTAATAAGGCAGATCTAGTCCATCAATTGTGGGAAATACTTATCTACCCATTATCGCATCTCATATCTTTTATCCTTTGAAATGCCCTGGGTGTCAGTTTCTTTGAATTTGATGGGATCTCTCATCGTTAAGAGCAATAAAAGAGCCACTTCTTGTCCATGAAATTATATTAAGTGACAGAAATACCCCCTTTTACTGATGTAAGCATATGGACAGCTGCATTTGTTCCCATGCCGTTAGCATCACTCATCAAGTGCATTAATATTGAATTAGAGGGCATAGGTCATTTTTCCCAGGCATAATTGGTATTTAAATTTCCTTGTAATGAAAGTACTAATTGATATTATGCTTAAATGAACTTTTTTTAGTGCAATTATAAATATTCTGAATGCAAAGTAGCATTTTCATTGGCATGTAGAAAGCCTTCTCTTTCACTGGACTTTTACAGGGGCAAATCATGAGATTGTGTTTACTCCATTTAGCAGCAGCTTTCCAGGGTCTTGTCTAGAAGTTCTCATTAGCATCTCTACATGAGATGCATTTTAACTGGAGATGTCAGAAACTGAGCTATCCCCCTCCCCCTTCCAACAATTTTGGATGAAAGCAGCAGCAGAAAAACAATCTTCAGAAAACAATATCAGGGCCACATGGGAAATGCTTTGTGGAAAAGGAAATATGGGTGTGTGTATGATGGAGTCTAGTTTGGAGCAATGTTTAATGGATTTGTTTCTGTCCCAACTTGATTATAGGCATGAACTACAACAGGAATGGACTCCATGGGGTGGACTGGTCTCTCCCAGCTGTAACTTGCTGTTATCTTCTCTGAGATACATCAGTAAGTCATGTACAAAAAATGTTCCCCACATTCAGACATAAGGGAACTAGCAGTCAAGAAATATGCTGCAGATTTCCACTCTTCTTGACAGCAGTTATACATTTTTATTTTGGTCATTCACTGTAAGGTTACCTCATAATTTCCTTTTTTACATAAGCTTCTAATCAAACCCATAAGTCACACATTTATTTCTCTCCCTCTCCCCCTCTCCCTCTCTCTCTCAGGGGTCTGTCCAGTCACTAATCCAATCACTAATAAATGTGGTTGTTGATCTTTCTCTATTCAAACAGGTTAGTTTTGCTATCCCTGATAGTTCTGTCATTTTCATCAACTATTCCTCCATTGTGGATATTTCAGAGTTTTTCCCATTTTTTGCTTCTGACTGTCTGGCAGTAGTAAATAAAATATAAAAATAATAATAGTATATAAAAATAATATTCCATGGCTCTTTTCTAATCTAGTCCATTACCATCAAGAAAAATTCTGATTTTAATTAAATGTTGATCTTTAAAATTATTTGAATCATTTACGCATTAGAACCCAGAGATCTCGGGGGGGAGGTTATTAGTCTACCAGGCATGATTGAATTATCCTTCATGTTGTCCACATTTCCAACATAAATTGGAAGTACCTCTATATATTCTACACAATTTTTCTTGAGTCATTTGACAAGAGTACCTCACTCACAAGGCTTTTATAAACTTTACTTTCATTTTTCTTTCTTCACTATTTGCTACTGTTCTTTAATTTATTATCTTTATTTGCACTTATGGTTTTTATATGTTACAAATTTATTTCATAAACATTGTTTTTAAAAAAGATGCTGCAAACTGGCCGTAATGAGAAATGAAGGCCTTGGAAAAGATATTCAGATGTCAAAATGTGTCTGTACCTACAAAGACCAGACTCATGTAGCCAATCATTTTCCCCGGAGACACTTTATGGAAGCTTTAATGAAGCAGAACAGAAAGAGTATAGATGGATTTGAAAATTGAAGAAGACTCCTGAAAATATGATGAACAGTCAAAATAGTAAACAAATGGATCATAGAACAAATCAATCCATAGATCTCACTCAAGGCATAAATGAACAGGCAGAAATTATAACATTTTGAGCACATTATGCAAAGACCTTACAGATCTTTAGAGATCTGTAATGCTCCCCACCATCCAATCAGAGGTGAAGAAGCTTCTTGGATAAGAAGTTAAACATCTTCAAAGAAAAACAAGAAAGTCCAATTGCCTCTTGAAAAAGCACCTTTGAGACAATTCTATGCACATTTATTCAGAATTAATAACTCGGTGTGTTTGATAGGATTTATATTCATGTAAGTGAGAACAGGATTACCGTATATAGTACATTGTTCTATCTACAAGGACACATTTCTCAATCTATGATTGTCTCACAACTAAGTACATAATATACTAGTTATGTTAAAATGTGAATTGAAGTGATATCAGTATAGAAGTGCTGGAAATGACCACAGCCCTAATTAGGGCTGAATATAGGTTAATTATTGTTGTTGCATGCAAATCCCAGGAGAAATGGTCACATATATTGGGTACAATGTGTTATTTTATGTCTTTTAATCCAAAAATGCTGCTTTCTATTTAGAATTTGGATGAAATTATCTTCCTTGCCATATTCTTAATGCAAATCAAACTGAATGCTGCTGAAATTTGAGGAACTTTAGATCCATAAACGCTGTATACCTGAGATCTTAATTTTGAAACAGACAATAGTTGCATGTGAGTAGCCCTTTTTCGGCTATGCATTTATATGTCAGATTCAATAGAAAATGTATAAAATAATAAAAATAAGCAAAAATCTATCAGTAATTATTAACTGCATCTATTCATAATTACATTCAAAAAGTCAAAGACTACAAATGATGTAGTGAAGTATGTGCAGTTAAATGTTCTTGAAATCACATTCACTGTAATGTAAGCATTACAGTATTTTCCATTCTTCATCTATCCATCCAGTATTTTATAAAAGCAAAACAATTTGGAGCTGGGTTTATGATACAAGATTAAAAAGGACTTAGATGAAATGAAGAAAGTCCCTTTTAGTCAAATGGCTTATCTTCCCCAGCACAACTTCTTTAAGAGATGTGTTTGGCAGTGAAAAAAAATACCCCATTTATTTCTTCATGGTCAAATTACTATTTCTCTGTGCACAGTGAAAGGAGGTGCATTTTCTCTTGGAGTAGAAAAAACAGCAATTTCTAATGGGTATAATATGGGTAAGTCTTGGAGAAAAGATGTTGACACCTTCCTTAAGAAGGTTTCTGAATAGGATGTGCTTGTTCTTTTCTGATTTGTACTAAAAGCTGCACCAGAAAGAACAAGATTTGCACTGTATCTGCACAAGCTGTGTTGTCAAAGGAGTGTGTGGTGTCTCACTCACTCACTCACTCACACACACACACACACACACAGGTGTTAGAAATCTTTATTAAGGCTCCCAAACTGAATTACTATTCCCCTTCACCAACACCAGCACACTCCCAATAAGTTCAACAGGCTACTCAAGTGCAGCCAGAGCCAGTCCACAGTATTAAGGCAAGTCCATTATGCAAATTCATGAGGCAAAGGCAAATCCAGAGTTCAAGAGGCATGATCCAAAGTTCAAGTTACAGAATCCAGATTGAGTGTCAAGGCAAAAAGCACAATGGCTGAAGAACACACAGCAAGGAAACGGACATGTTCCCAGTGTTGTTTCATTCCGCTTGCTGAGCTAAATAGCCGCTTCCCAGTGCGGCCCATCAAGAGGGGCAATGCTGCCTCCTTGCAAGTAGCCTGATTGACTTTCGTTGTACCTGCTTCTTCTCAGACCTCCATGGTCCAAGATTTACTCAAAAGGAAAGGTTAAAATCTTTCTGCTATTTTGACAAAAAAATAATCCTGAACGTAATTTATTCTACTTACCCAGAAGGCCATTTGTCCCATATCAATCATAGAAACAACCAAGTTGTTCTGTTACTGTATTTGCTTTCTGTCCTTCATCTGCACCTCTTTTCTGTTTTCTCTGATGGTGAAGCGTTGTGTTCTAGCTTCTTTTTTCTTCAAAACAGTTCCACATTTAAATGTCAAGAACCCTCAACTATATCCCGCATGTAATCTCTTCAGTGGGGACAAAGACTTTTGTTTTGGGATTAATTTGTTCATCTTAATTTGTCCATATATCTTCATTTTAGAGAGGCAGGCAAAGCAAGTTTGCTTTTAAAATATTTTTACTTAACAAAGGATCCTAAAGTTAGGGGGGGGGGGTTAGAAAGATACAGTGTCTTCCTAATCCTTCACAAGTATGAAGTGGTATTTTTTAATATCAGAACTGAAGATAATAAAAGTAGATTTAGCATTATTGAGTCAAAGAAACAAAATCTTGCAATTCTGAATGTGCCTTCCCACTCTGCACTTATCCTAAAAAGAACTAGGAAGGGTCCAAACTGATCAAATTCCTACTCTGAGTTCAGATTTCCTTTGTCTGACATTTGCCTTGGCTTTGACTCTTCCTTCACTTCCTCAAGGTGATTCTCACAGCCCATTACATCTGTCCAAATGGTGAATGCTTCCAATGAGGCAAGCAATGGATGTCCAGTCCTTCACTGAGATATTGCAGCTGAATAAGGCAGCTGGATGTAGTATCCAGACTGCCAATAACACTCTCTGGATTAAAGATAGATCTTGAGATCACCTCATGTATTCCGAACAACTGTTATTGTTTTTTAATTGATAGCAGAAGCATATGTTTTTTCAACCACTTGCAATCATTGAGAATTATGGATTTCATCCTGCTCTGAGCCATTAGTCTTTTTAAAGAAGTTGAAGTTTGACCACTGCCTATCTTTTTTTAATCAACTTGGAGTTTAATTTACTTTTTATTACCTTTTCAAGATTGAAAAACCTTCAGAACAGTAAGCTTTGTAATCTCTTTAATATGTTTAAACAGAACAGAAACTACATATTTCCAATTTTGTAAGATTTTATTTTTGTAATATACAGCAAAAGGTTGACTATAGTGTTGTTTTTGGGAAGTTTTTAAATGCTAAGAACATGTATGAATTGATTTAAAGAAACATGTGGAAACTAACTAAAATATCCTCTGTGTGGGAAAGAATTTCTGTGTTTATAAGATGCTGATAAGAAGGTTTTGAAGATTAACTACTAGAAAGCAACAGATTGCTACTTAAAGGAAATTTATGATCTGCAGACTCAAGAACTGTGTGAGCTGCTTAACCCTATTTTGTAATCAAAAACTGTTGAAGAGAATCAAACTTCTTTGAATAAAATTGAAAAAGATATTGTAGAGGACCCAAAAACTATAGCCTACAAGAAAGAAATTGAAATATTACATTTACAAATGGAGCTGGAGATCTATTTAAAAAACAACAGAAACAATAACATATTAAAAGTGTGGTGTGTCAGGCATGGAAAAGCCAGGACCACATGTGAAATTCCAGTTAAACAGATCTATTGTCCATTCAGGAATATTCTTCACTAACAGTTAGCACCTGCTAGAAGTTCGATAAGGGTCAACATAATTCATAGAGCATGGGTGTCAAACTGGCAGCCCGCAGGCCAGATGCATCATGCACAGACCACACCCACCCTAGCTCTGCAAAGGGAAAAACTGTTGCGAAATGTCACATGACGGCTACATGACACTGCGAGTTTGACACCTGTGTTATTGTGAGTTAGCCTTTGTATGTTTGTGACTGCATAGCAATTCTATGCTGATTCCTCTTTCAACTCTGCCCCAGGCTCTGCCTCTCCTTCTCTTACATGGTGTGAACTACTTATTTAAATTGAACTCTAAAAGATGTACTAGAAAGGCTACATTGAAACTGCAAGTAGATTTTAATAAAGGTGACAAGGACTTTGAAAGAAGAGACAAAGATAGCAGAAGAAAGCAGGCATTAGAACTTTATGTATGGGATTTAAAGACTGCCAGGAGGAAGAAGAAAAAATACAAAACTGGTTTGTCAGCAATAGCTAGATTTTTATTTTTAGTATATAAATATTATTCAAATAATGGGTAACTATCTCTGTTGAAATGTTTAATTCGGTGTAGCAGGTTGGTTTGTAATAACTATGTGGTTTGTATTGATATTAGTACTTTTACAAAATGAATAAAGATTATTTGTGGTAATGTTGAATAGTTTTTAATTTTTATAATGTTTAATTGTTGAGATTAGATTTGATTATTAAAGATTTATTAGGGGGAAATATATTTTTAGGTAGAAAGTGGGACTACATATTTATATTTGGCATATTTGTTAATTTTTATTGAATTTTTGCTGACTAATAAAACAAATTGAGGATTTAGAGATGAATTTATAGAAAATAGGATGACATGGAATAACAATGTATTTGGTTGTGTTTTAAGAGACAGTGATAAGTTATTAATGTTGAATTTATTTGCTGGTGATTAAGGGGGAACTTTCTTATATATTTTTTACTCTATCTTTTCTTTTCCCTGTGGGGGAAGGGGAGGTGTTGCTGTACTTACAAAGACAACAATTCATTAATTTAGCTGTTTAATATAATGCTTAATAAAATTATTGAACATAAAAATGGAAAGAAAGCATTGCTAGGGGTTAGCAAACTTCATATCAGTTTTGATTCATAAATAAGACAGGTCTTTCCAAGCCTCTTTATTCAAAATCTTAAATTAAAAAATATAAATCTAGAGAAACTTCTCCAGCCTGACAAGATCCTATCTGTATTTCTTAAGCTTACAAAGTGGTAACTAAATAAGAAAAAAATAAGAAGCTGAAGAATGAAGTGTCTCCATGTACCTGCATACAGTAAGCTTCTGAACATGCTCACTCAAGACTGCTTATTTTGTTTTTACTTCTGTTGACAATCTTCATTGACAATAGTTAGAACTTATGGAGGGCATGCCATATTTGCTAAGCTTTTGATCTGCCAATTCCCATCCCTTCTAACTACTCTCCTTAGTAAAAAATAATAATAATAATAAGTTTTAAAAAGGAAGGGAAGGAGGGAGGGAGCTTTGTAAAAGAGAAGACTTGAGGTTGAGCCAATACTGTAGCTGTGTTGAAATTAAAAGGTATGTCAGTTCTTAAAGTCTCAGGAGTGTTTTGGTCATTTCAATTCTTCTCACTCTTCTGAATGTGTCATGACGACACATTTACTCTATGGAGGAGGTAATTGTATTAGTACAACTGTTTTTATCAACAGCCTATCTTCTGTGGGATGCTTTTTCCCCTTCTGGTGCTGAACCTGCAGTGTAAGAAGCTTGTAGTTGCTCTGTAAGGATATTGAATATCTCAGTTACGACATCAAGTTTGATAGTTACGTTTTATTGCCTTAAACATTACTCACCATAGACTGAAGGTGGAAGAACAGATTTTATTTTATAATACCTTTTAACATAATACCTTTTAACATAAAGATTCCCTCTTCTAAAGATTGTCCTTAGTGTGATGAGTTGTCTTGAAACGGTTTTCAAAGATCCTTGATAGTCTTTTTCAGGAATTAGTTTTTATAACCATTGAAAAACAGAATGATGATCACAAATGTGACCATTATAAAACAACGGTCAGATAGAGACAGACCATCTAGCTCAGAAAAGGGGTTCAATTAATCCATTATGTAGGACGGGGAGGAAAACAAAATGCAGAAGTGTTTGAATATTTTCTCTCTATACAGGCTTGTTCTTAACAGTTGCTGAAATTCTTTCATTAAAGCTTTCTACTTCCTTCAACAAGTTTTACTTATCTGTTGTTCCTGGAGATCTTACGAATCTGCCTCAGTTGTCCATTCCTGTCTGAATGATGAAGTCCAATACACTTTTTGAATCAATTGCCTCTCAAATATTGACCTGTATTTGATTCTTGGCACACTCAAAGTAATTCGGGTGTGTCAAGAATCAAATACAGGTCAACAGATACATTTATTAATTGTAATTTGATTACTTATATGATATTAATTAATTCAACATCTTCATACAAACTGCCTGTGAAAATAGGATTTTGGTTCTATAAAGAGATGACACCAGGACTAGGCTAAAATAGGCCAAGAGTACCCAAATGTAATTAAACAATATATTGAAACAATTCACTTTTATTCAAATGTTCAAATTCAGTCATTACAATTAAGTAAGAGTGGGATCCTTTGTTTCTTGTCTTCCACCTTTCTCCGTCAAATATCTTACCCTTTGAGCATAATATGGGGAAACTACTTTCAAAACTGTGTACTGAATATAATGACATTCAAAAATACACGAATTAGGAAAAATGCACACGTGTGGATTTTGTTAAAAGAAGAATCTTTAAATGGTACCTAAATATGGCTTTTTAAGGAAGAAAAATTGAAAAAGAAAGAATAGGTTTGTCCAGTGCTACATGAAGTTGCACTTAGGAATAGCATATTACATAAAATCTAAGCAACACTAACTGATCTCTGCATTTTAGCCCTTTAATACACAATTGCAGCTATTGAAATACTTTCATTGTTTCATAGGCAAGTTCATGAAGTCTCTAGACTCCAAACAGAGTTTTGCTTTGAAATTTTTGCTGTGTAGTGGTAATATAGATACATCTGATATTTTAAGCAGAATGCATTATGTAGCAACAGTCGAGATAAAAAGGGGGGGGGGTGTTATTTCATCTTCCCATAAAGATGCATATATGCAAAGCATAGCATGGACAACTGGTATTATGACCCATATGTGGATGCATTATGACTTCACAATATATTTTCACAATATACAATATATTCCTCTCCCATTTTCTTTCATCAGCAGTCTTACTTTTCAGCCTGCTGCCTTATATACTCTTTTATATTTGCTCTGTGTTTTAAGGAAGTACAAACATGTGCTGTTTGTCAAATAAGGCAATGATAAACAGATAAGATTAAAGCAAATGAAAATTCTATATGAATTCTTGCAACTTGTTACAATGAGCAAGAATGTTAACATTCTCATGCATTGCTGCTGAGAAAATTGATACTGAATTCAAAACACAGTTTATCAAACATGGGATTGCCAACCATGCATGTTTTAAAATGCTAAAAAGCAGAGAAAAAAGTGTTCAAAACAATCCTAGATCCTAATTTCTATAATCTTTTGGGAAGGAGGAATAGAGGAAAATAACTGATAATAAAGTCTGACATTTTAATACATCATATCTATTTCAAAAGTATAATGTATGCAGCACCAAAGACAGACCTCAAGAATTTCTGTCACATCTTTAAAATATATGCATATCACAATCCAAAAAGTTTTTTAAAATCATTCATCCCTTTTCTTTTGTCTAAGCCTAAAACCAATTAGTAAAGTTCTGGTATATAATCCACCCTTTTTATGTAAGCAGAATGGTTCACTATCAGAACTTTCTTCAAAGGGGTTATAGCTTTCAATATTCACATAGATAAAATGAACAAGTGATTGAAGCAATTTTTGAAGGGATTCACATGCTGTTGGTTGAGGCCTTGTCAATTCAGGTACTTTGCTACAGTTTTTCCAATCAAGTGATTGCTAGTAGCTGAGCAGGCATCAGCCTAATAGGCAATCTACCTAATTATAATATAAAAGTGCCAAAATATATTAAGGGACTAAGGGACATTCTGAAATATGTGATACCATTTTTAAATGTGGGTCCCATCATTTCTCATGGGCCTCAAGAGAAACACATTTGATTAGAGAGATAAGATTACCCTAATAAAGCAAAATAAAGTGGAAATTCAAACCTGGACATTCCAACTTCAAAACCATGACTTTTGTACATTTCATGATATCAAAGCAAAAGCTTTGAATTCAGTCTTCACAGTTGTAAGAGAATTTTACAGGTCCATTTGTTTTGCATAAAATGCTATCCATTCATTAACCTAAAACAACAGAGGTCACAATTTCTATCAGCTCTGCTCATGAAAAAAAAATAATCCATGTATAATCATCAATAGCTTCTTTGAACACAAAACTGAGTCATCCTAAAACACAATGTCAGTTTGCCATGAAACAAGTACTATGATAAAAGTAAACTGACCTGAGATGAACTAATGGTGCTTCTGCAATTTCTGAGGGAATGGCTTCTCCAAGCAGCACTCTGATTAAGGGAAAAGAACTAACACTGAGAGTTAACAGCATCTGGATCTAGTCTTTTAAGACAAAGAAAGACCTCATATGCTTCTGTCAGGAAAAGCCAAAATGTACACAAGCTTTCTGAAATTCTCCTCCTGTTTCCTAACAGACTAGAGAGAAAGTCAGATGCAACATCAAAACAGAGCTTGTTTTGAGAAGAGTTTAATAGGTAGTCCTTGACTTACATTTCATTTAGTGACTGCTCTAAGTTATAACATCACTGAAAAAAGTGACTTAAGACCGTTTTTCACGCTTACAACCGATGCAGCATCCCCATGGTCATGTGATCAAAATTCAGATACTTGGCAACTGGTTCATATTTATGACGGTTGCATATGATCCCCTTTTGCAACTTTCTGACAAGCAAAGTCAATAGGGAAGACAGATTCACTTAACAATGGTGTTGCTAACTTAACATCTGCAGTGATTCGCTTAACAACTGTGGCAACAAAGGTCATAAAATGGGGCAAAACTCACTTAACTGTCTTGTTTAGAAAACATAAATTCTGGGCTCAATTGTGGTTATAAGTCTAGGACTACACATATGCCGAGGGAAATATGAAATAATAAATTGATTTCAGCAGAAGAATTTCCGAACATATTTTTAAATAAAAATTATGATTATCGAGTTCAATTTAGTAATCCTTCCACTAGCTTAATGAAATATTCCATTCTTTATTTTATTTTAATAAAATAATTTTGAAGAGCAAAGTCTATACAACCATCCCTACTAGAGAACTGGTCAGCTGTATCAGACTTTTGTATTTCCTTTTTTCTCCTTATAGGCCGCAAAATCCAAATTGAGTCACAGCAACTTACATACATACATAAATAGTATATATAAATAATAATTCCATATCATATTATTGTTTTCAATAACTTCATAATTAAATTCCAAATGCTATTTTGAGTATCTGAAATGCTAGCACTTTAAGATTTCAAGCATCTTTTGCATGGGTTAGCAAGCCTAGCATAGTATTAACTTCCTATGTCATTGGAGATTCCTGGGCCTAGATATATTTGTGGAATCTGTGGCTTGCAGATTACTTGGATCACAGTATTGTTGACAAACGTCAAAGAAAGAAGGTGGGAAGGCACCTTACAAGTTACCAGATTCAGAAACAAAAACATGGGAGCACATGCACTCAGGAATGCTGCTGACATTCGTGGTAAGTAAGATACTGGATTTTTTACAAATTCAAATAAATGCACCCAGTTTTTGCAAGAAGTCTATCCATTGACCTGATTCCAAGGGAAATATTGGACTAGAACAAATACATAGTGGAAAATGGAGAGAATGTATAAAGCATTATGTAACAAGTGTATTAATATATTTTGACCCTTAACTATACATATATATACATATACACGCAATTAATTTTCTCTTTAGCAAACAATCCATCTTTATTTTAAAAAATGAAGATGAACTAGCATGTGAAATACACTCTTCTAAGATCTCTTTTATTTAAATACACAAGCATTTTAGCAGCAGGATTAACCTTGGCAATTTTCATAATATCTACAATTGCTTAAAGTAAATTATCCAACTAACTATAATGCATAAAGACTTAGAAACAAATTTAATTGACCTTGGTACATCAGTTATATATAATACCTACAGTTTTATAAACAAAATCCTATCAATTTCTGACAAGTGCAAAACGCAGTTAGTTATTAAAAAATAACCTCATCACTTAGTCATTACATATTTTGGCTTATTTTCTTTTCTCCTTTCACAAATTTTTATGACAATAAAAAGCAATCTTACACAAATACAAGTGTATTCAAAGAAACTAGTTGCTCGCCTGAATGATGCCTGTTAGATACAATAAATAAAAGACAGAAATTTCACACAATTCTCTGCTCTGAGTGTAATACTATCAGTGGATGCCCTCACAGAGTTTGGGAATTCACACTGCTTTAGAACACTTATCAGCACTACTCTGAAACTAGACTTCTCTTGATGGTTACAGGCTTCAGAATAACAACAACAACAACAACAACAAGTATAGAAGTTCAAGATATATTGGTCCTTTTTTTATAGAACTGCCACATTTTGGCACTGGCAATTGTTACATTGTAGGACTTACATTTTGAAGAGTGGGATTCTTCTAAGATTTCTTCTTGTTTTTGTGTAAGCCACTATGGGCACTGGTTTTTGGTGTATTTTTGCTTGCAAGTCCTTGGGTCAAAGACTTCTCTATCTCAATTTTCTTCTCTTGATTATCTGTGCGTTTTGCAACGAGTCTTGGAGACAATGATCCACCACTCTGAATCTTAAAAAGACAATAAAAACAAGATATGTTGAATATTGAATGTAACATATGGAGAGAACATTTAGCCAAAGTATATGGTTTCTCTCTTACTGCTGAAACAATATTTCATTGGTAAGATTTCAGAGGAGGTTACATTAAAAAAGAACAGAGATGTAGTTATCTCTCAGAATGACTGTAAATCGGATAAACTAAAATGTGGATTAGCAACAAAATCTACTCAGCAAAGCTATAGCCCTTGACACCCTGAGAGTACACTGAGAGTTTTTGCACTGGAGACAAATTCCTTGTGTATCTAACCACACTTGGCCAAGTAAAGTATTTAATTCAATTGAATCCTTCAGAGGTAGAATAGCTAAGCTACTCCTACAAGCTCTAAGAAAGATGACAAAGGGTGAGGTACTTTCCACCTACTGCTTTAGAGTTCTTTTTTACTCAAGGGTGCTAAGGTAGCAGTAAAAATCTTTCTGGTTCAACACTTGAACATGTCCTGAAAATCAGTCGGGCTATACTGGACTTTCATCTACATTTACCTCACCTGAAAAAAAATGAATTCATGAAAACAACTCTAGTAACACAGAGCATCATCTATGACCCTAGCCTAGTGCAAGTGCTTGCAGTTGGGCTGCTACATAACTAAATTGATTGTTGGGTAAATATGCTTACACTGGAGGTTGATTTGACAGTTGAACCCTTCTTTCTATAAGTCCCATTTGGTAAAACATTGATATGACTTTTTTTCTTGTTAGTCTGGGGAAAAAAAGTAAATGAGAAACTGATTTTAAGGAAAATATCAGATGCAAACATAAAAAGAGATATTGAGCTGACTAACCCAGCTCTGTGCTATTGCTTAGCTGCTTCATTTAAGCTGACAAATATTTTAAGTTTACTTGTTTTGTTGGTGTTGAGGGTTTGCTGCTCCCACTCTCTAGTTCTGTTTCTATATTGGGGTCTGAGTTGCCATTGCTGCTAACGGGGCTATCTTGTTCTGCACGAATTTCTTCCAGTTGCGAGGCAGGTGATGCACCATTTAGTCCATCTTCAAAAACTGCTACTTCTGTAGTGCTGCTACTGCTGCTATTCCACTTCTTCATTAATTCAAGGACATTAAATGGCCCTTGAACAATGTCTGTTTCACCCTGAACAATAACAATCAATTTAAGGGTTTTTTTTTTAGGAAAAATGAACAATATAGATGAGCAACTACTATACTATGGTACTCTAAATAGAAATTATACTTTTTTTAATAAACCAATGATGAGAGTGTGAGTAAGAAATCAAGTTTTTTTTTCTCTTTTAAGAGAGAGAGAGAGAGAAAGAGAAAGAAACATAGAAAATTAAAACAGTAGAGTGCTATTGGATTTTTCAATAAGACGAACCAACCTAACAAGGTACCTTTTTGTTATAACTCTGTTTCATTATGATCAGAACATGCCAGAAATGACCCCTTAATTGTTTATAAATAGCACAGGAATGGAAGAGTATGAAGCTGGCCTCTTTGGAGAAAAGGGTATCCTTCAGAGTTCCCATCAGGAAAAAAAAATCCTGTACCAACAGCCACCTAGAATATCACAGGGTAAGCTAATTAGAAGCTACCAGTACCAGGAAGACATGGAGTGTATGATACATCAATCTATTTACCATGATCCTTCAATTTAAAGTGTTCATGTTTTATTTTAGAAATGTACATCTTAGGAAAAAAAGTAGTAGTTAGGCCAGGATAACAAATCCATTTGACTGCCATTTAATTACAGCAACATTATTTACATATAAATTTATAGTTATTTAAAAATCACTTCCATCATTTTAAGAATATAATTGGGTAGCAGCTTTGGTGGCATGCTGATCTCTCATCCAAGGCTCAGGTTCTGTCCTAGAATTAGATACTGCATATATGTTAAGAGTACCTGAAGAAAAGTATCATAAACCAAGTGACCAAGGTTAGAAATAAAAACAGAAGAACTTAATCTTGATATTGCAAGTGAAATATGCGGTATCTGCAAATATGTTTTTCCTCCTTTTTGGCAACATAAAGTTTCATGAATTCAGTGAGAAAAGTACTGGGATTAGCAGCAAAGCTTCACATTTATAGTTCAATAGCAATAATATTTCTAGAATAACTGTACCATTCTAGCCTACCAACCCTCAGCCTGAGGTTTATCGTTGCAAAGTATCAAAATATTTAAACAGAGAAAGAAGTATCTGAGACAACGACCCCCAGATATATTGTGCTATACACAAGTGCAAACATTTGTAAGCAGCAAAGAAGCGCTTTTGTCCTTATGAAAAGTGCAAGCCCTTTTCTATTACTTTGTAGGGAACTGGAGCTGTGAACAGCTGAAAGAGCTTAGACAGCCATTTAGAACGAAGGTACAGCTTCCTGTCCTCAGTTTGAATTAATGTTGTAACAGAAGTATGGAGACAAAATGATCGTTCAGTGATGGTATCGAGACACAATATGCCTACCTAGTTCTACTACTAGATGTGTGTTCACATGCATGCGTATAAAGTTTTTTTATTCTGATTTAATTTTAATACTGCGTTTTAATACTGCCTTTATTATTTTAATAATCAACTCAAGATTGTGAACACACATAGTACTCTTTCCTCCTTTTTCTCCACAACAGCAGCCATGAGGTAAGTTGGGCTGCGAAAATGTGACTGACTCCAAGTCACCAATCAGGCAAGACTAGAATCCACAGACACCTGGCTTCTAGCCTGGTACCTTAACCATCAGACATGAGGACTGGAATAATAGACATGCACGAAGAAAATTCTGTAAGTGTTTAAATAATTTATGCCTAGTGCTTCTGAATTTATAGAATGATTTTCAGATATGAACTCCCAATTCGGCAGATGCAAATTTTCATCTGTAATTAACAGTAGACAAACTGATGCTACAGACAACCAAATAACTACCTTATTTGCAAGCACATTCAGGTAATTAAGTGCACCAAATCACACCTACCAAATAAGAGGCTGCGTTGTAGCCAGGGGAAACAAGTCTATGTTTTAAAGAGCTACAAATACTGAAATAGCACATGAAATAGGATGGTTGTATTCTGACAGTTTTTAAGAAAGTGGAACCACTTAAGTTAATTGCTATATTGCTTCATTTGAACACCTGTTGCTTTTAATTTTGCTAGCATCTGGTGCTAATTGTGGGGAAAGTGGAGGATTACTAATTGGCTGTCTTTTAGATTGTTCATTTTCTTTTGTCTTTCCTTCAAGTTCTTTTCATCCAGATTTTAAGGAAGGGCATGTCAGTAAGATTCAAATCATAGACTGGAACAATACGCCCCTCCATCATGTGGCACTCAGCTTACGTCAGAAAGACATTTTCCACTTTATGATCTTCAAACACTTGCCTCTGAATGGCAATATTCCCATACAATGCCAAGAGGAAAAATAAAGATTTGCTGAAGGAATTCTTCAAAAATTAAGAAAATAATAACAAAGATCTACAGTAATAGAAAAAGAGGCTGTAATAGCACTTAATGGCTACTGAAGAAAGTTAAATATATGCCCATAAACAAGACACTGAAAAATTGTTGAGCTTATAATGGATTAAACAATTTATAATGACCAGAACAGACAAAACTAGAGAAAGCATATTCAGTTCTTAATAATGGTGAAAGGAGAAGCCATGTTATTCAAAATAAAAATGTAGCCCTCAGCCATGTTTGGTGTCAAGAAAATCAACATTAAGTACAAACCTACTTGATATAAAACATAGTAAATTATACTTTTAGAAGATATATAACAAGGTTATGCCTAATGAAGTTCACAAGCACATGCCAATTATTTACCTTATTTTCTTCAAAGGCTTTTGTTCATTAATCATTGAGACAGAAATAGAAAATTCTAAAGATGCAGTCATTCTGGAATGTCTCTTCCTACAATAGCTACTATTACAATTTTGTAAATATTATGTCTAAAACTAATATTTCAACAATTTTTCTTCTGACAATGTTGGGATAGCAAACTCTCATTTGATATGTTAGTCTTTCTATGCTGCAAAATAAAGAAACTGAAACATCTATAACAATATTCAGATAAATTAATAGTTAATCAGTTATCTTAACCATGATAACCTCACACCCTTACTTCATAATTTGCACTGGTTTCTTCTCCATTTCCACACCCCATTCAAAGTGCTGATGTTAATCTTTAAAACCTTAAGTGGCTTACGATCAATATGTACTTAGGCTGTTACTTTTTATTTTGAGATCTTTCTCTGGATGCTCCTGCCAAGAATGTAAAGTTTGCTATGGAAATTTTAAATTTTGTTACATTATTTGTTACTGTAATTTAAGAAGAAAAGTGTCTTCTCATTCCCCTGCTTGTTCACATTACTCCAATAAATTTTCAACCTTGCTGATTCTCCTCACCCACCATAAATCTCTTAGCTCAACTGACAGAAATATAAAATATAAAATTTCCATACGAGCGGCATCCACACCACAATCATTTCAACATCAGATCCCCATCTTTTGGTAATTCCAAGTATTTTGCTGTTCATGTATTAAAAGAATTTGCTCTGCTGCTACGCTGAGCTCTTGACTTTCATTAAATCTATTCTGTGGAGTTCTAAGTACACTCTGAATTTGTTTTCTTGCAGTTGTTTCCTTACTCAACTAGGTAATATCATAAATGACTAACATAAACTGAGCACTGATGATATTACCCATTTGGTCAAAAAAGACCTGCAAGCAAGCAACCAAACTCAGAGAGCATCAAGAACTGCACAGTTCAACCCATTCTATTCCATTCTAAATCTATTCTGGTACTGTTTACCTTTCTTTTACATTTTATATTGCTCTGCTACTTTCATGTATTCTGTAGTTTTAACTTTTGCTTATGAAAGGCCCACAAATCTTACTAATTGTATAGCGTAAATATACAATAAATAAATTTTAACTTAGAAGTTTTAAAATTAAATCTAGTTATACTGTATATGATTTTTTTTATACAAATTGTTCTTCATATGATTCTATCACTGTGATTCATTTTTCAGTATAGCCCTTTCCAAAGGAAAGCAACACCAATGGATACAAGAGCCAAAAATAGAATTGTTTATTCAGAACTCAACTGGGCTTAGGTCAGCAGGACAGTTGGCATTTTCCTCTCTTTGCAAGTTTTTTAATTTTTAATTTTCCTCCCATTGTTTACAGTGGAGTAGAAAATCGACCGATTCCAGAATTGCCACACTTTTCCCTAATGTTATTGGCAAGTATGAATAATGGGAGTGCTGTTGTTCTTGTGGCTCCACAACTTTCTATAGTCACTCCACAATCCCCCCCCCCTTTCTGCTTGAGCAGCCCAAGGCAGCTGGCAGAGGAATTTAGAGCTTGGATCTCAGTTTTCAGTGTCAGACTTCTCTCCATCATTATAGAAGTCCTAAAAGACTGGGGGGGAAATCAAATTGTATATAATCGGGGAGAATAAAGATACACAAGAAATTATATTCATTTCCGTGAATATTATGGAAATAAATATTTCTATAGCTATTAGGAACTCTCTGCAGTTTCTAAATTTAATATGCTGAAAAAAATGTATACTTTGCAGATAATTGATAGTAAAATGAGATTTTATTTGATTATATGTGGAGGCAGACATTTTTAGGCAATTGTTTTGAGGAAGACTCCAGTACATTGAGCCTTAACTGATTCTTTCTGTTGTATTACATTAGGCTACTTATGATACATCTAACTATATAAAATGGAGATGTGTTACCATAACTTTTTGAAGTAGGTAAATACATCTTTCTGTGATTATGTCACGGAGCTCGGTTTCTAAAAGCACTTCCTGCCACTTAGAATCAAGGGACTAATTTTTACAGTAGAATAATTTTTCAATATTAAATACCTCTACAGTATGAAATTATCTGGACCATTGAGAACATCTGGATTCACCTTTAAACTTTCCTAGTTCGAATATGTTAAACATATAGATATATAACATGTAGGTAAGTAAATGTTCATTTGAACTTAATTAAAAAAATAATTTTGCAAACAAAAAAATTAGAAATGTTTAAAAGGAAAATGAAATGAAGCTTACTGTGATCCACTGGCAGTCAAGCAGTTCATTTGCAGTGATTCTATGGGCAGGATCTACTTTCAGAAGCAGCCACAATATATTTTTAGCTAAAAAAAAAAGACATCCATGAACCTAATTTCTAATAGTTATAAAAAATACATCTCTCCATTGTATTTGTGTGTTAACTTAGCAAAGTACTATTCAGTAATCGTTTTGTGAAATTTCTTTATACCTCAATGAGGATCGTGTTAGTGATTTTAAAAGGTCAAAAGGTCATTTGATGATGCTTTTATTTTATTTATCAATGGGTTTTTAGTCATACACTTATCTACCTACCAGCTTTATTGACTGATTGCCAGACTGCCTGTTTAAAATGAAGGTCTCCTTTTTTTATAACTTCAAAAAGTTTTTCTTCTGAACTTGCCATAAAAGGTGGTTCACCACATAATCTGGAGAGGTAAGAGAAAAATATATTTTCAGTTATTGAAATATATCTCTAGTTCACTACCAATATCTTCGTGTGTATATTGTATTTTTTCAGTTTAGGGCAGCGCTTTCTATTCAGTTGAACAGTAAATATAAAAGGAAGAATGAGGGATAAGATGGGCAGAGAAGCATCAAATACCTATTCCAAATTCTTAACTGTCAAACACAGAGAAATTATATATTGTATTACAGCTTGGCCAAATATCCCTTTTTGCACTGATACAACTACAGCTTAAATAGGATTCATAACCAATGAATGTAGCCTTGAAGAAATATAAACAGAGTACAGACGTAGGCTTGAAAAAGTATGAACCAGCCATTATGAAAAATATAAGCACAATCTGGAAAGACAGAAAGGGAGACAGTCTTGAGGGCTGACAAAATGGATACTTACAAAATTTCCCCCACTCTATACGTGGATACAGGGATTTAAACTGCTCATTCAAATTTAGAACATCAGGAAATGGGAATGTAAAATATTTCAACAAAATTCTTTTCAGGATATTTGTTTATTTAATCTGTTCAGAACTACCTGTTTCTTCTTGTACTTGTATTAATGTAGGTTATGGCTTCTTTTGCTTTTCTGGATCAGTTACATGAATGATCCAGCCGGCTGGAAATCATGCTTTTGTAAAGTGTGATGTCATGCTACTCGTTATCTAACCTATTTTTACTGGCATTATTATCATTAAAATTGAACGACAGACTGAATGAAAGCAACATTTCTGACTCAGTCACATAGAGGATTCCAGTCAAATGGAGATTACAGTATATGGAAAAATTATTACATTATGCAGTCAATCCAATTTAACTTCATGATGATACTGTTGGAGTACAAACACAGGTAACTGAGATTAGAAATTAAAATGTAAATGAACAAGAAAACATTCTGAGAAGCATTACCAAAAACTAATACGAAATAGATGCATTTCAGTATTCCCCAATATGTTCCTATTTGCTAGTATAGTTGTTTTTCAGAATACTGTGAAAAAAATACTGACCAGAGATATTGCTAATTTATCCCTGTAAAACTTGTGATCCATGAGGACATGCCAAACTCAGCCCACAAGGAACTCAATAAAAAGATAATTGTCTCTTGTTTTACTAGTCAGTGTTAAAATAGAGATGGGCCATAAATTGCAGCTACATTACAATAAAATACACCATAGAGACCCTATGCTACTACACAAAAGTATCCATGAAACTCAACATTTCATTGTAAAATGAATATTGTATTTGAAGGATTAGATTTTCTATGGATAACAAGGTCAAGCTTAGTCTAACAGATATGTTTGTTAAGAGAAGATATGCCATTCTATTAATGCAATTGGTTCAGCAGCTAATACATTAATACTGATCCATTAAAAACTACTAGGTACATCAGTTAGCAATGGCAACATTAAACATTCACTTAACAAAGATAGCTAAAAAGACCATCTAACAATGATAGAGTGCACTGCCTATGAAAACTGTACAAAAATTAAAGAATATTTCATGCATCGCTCAATATTATCTTCTAAATAGAATAAAAGGAATGTATATTCTATTAATTCTTACCAAGTTTTGATTTTTAAGTGTCATTTAGGGGCAATATAAAATAACATTGTTGTAATATTATTGTGATCCTACAAGGCCAACTTAAAATATTTATATGTTAATTAAAGTATAATGTTATGAAGCTTGAACTGTGACTAAAATCAGGACAATTCGGTGCTCTTTGTTTTACAAGGTCTGTGAATTGTACAGATTGCAGAAGCAGCATGGAATTCTTACTGTCCAATCAAATTACCCCATCCAATGTATAATACATTCAGCTATGCTATATTATGCAAAAATGGCATGGTAACATTAATACAATAAACTGTGATCATAAAATTGGTAGTGTCTCAATATTAAAAAGTTTCAGAACACAGCATGAGCTACATTTTTTTTAAAAAAAGCAGTAAAACTTTAGTGAAATCTGTTGTGCTATGCATAAGAACTATATACGATAAATTGGAAGAATCATTATTTGGGAAGTATCAACTTTATTGGGAAGAAGTTTATTCTTTCTACTTGACTGATCTCAGTTGCCAATATTGATGTTTCAAAGAAGGTCAGCCTAATGAAATTCAACAAAGGAAAAGAACAGTCATGCCCCATTATTTTTCTCCATCAAAGAGAGTTCCTTGTTACAATTTAGACATATTTTTATAATTCAAATTCAATTATAAAATGTAAGGATTGATTTTTTTTTACTGTTCAAGTATATCGCATAACATATTTCTGGTTTTCTTTATTAAATTAAAATATTATTTATAAATAACTGAATAAAACAGTAACCCAAGATCTATAAAGAAAAACTGCCTGTATGTATTAGAGACAGTAACTTGGGTCCAGAGTTGTTCATACTAAAAGGAGATTTATTATAATCAATGGGATTTAAGTTAATCACAACCAATTTCAATGGATTCACATGAAGCCTGACCTACATCTGACTCTAACCTTGAATAAAAACATGTGTATTATAGTGAACAGCCACTTAAAACAAAGGCTTTCAAAGGTAACAGTGCTGGCAAATAAACTCCATTTTGTCAAATGTAACTAGCACAGCACAGAAATAAAGTACTGTATATTCAGACAGACAGACACAGAGTACATATTCTCATCCATGATCCAGAGAATACTTACTTGAGTATATTAAGAGTTGAGGTTAATAATTTCTTTTAGAAAGGATTCAGCAGAGACAATTTAACCAATGAAAAACACTAATCAAGCAATAATTGACAAATATTGCCTTCTTTAGGAATGATATTTTTATTATATATAAACTACTTACAGCATATACATAATGACACCTATGCTCCAGACATCGCACTGTTGGCTATAGTCATGTGCACTTATCACTTCTGGAGCTGCCAACGAAGAAAAAATACAGATATTTTTAATTACTTAAAAGAAAACAGTATGGATGAGATATACTTCACTCACCCCTCAAAAAATAGCAGATGTTGATATTAATAATGTAGGGCCTAAACAATTCATGCTGATATAACCTCACTTTGATCATTTAGTTAGTCACAATTATCATAACTCCTAATGTTGTTACTTGTGTTCTTCCTATTTGTAAATTGTGAACAGTGTTCCTAAAATCTTGACTTCAAATCCTTTACAAAGCCACACATATATATTTCCATTTGAAAAACAAATGCATGGATTTATATATTAGTTTTAAAGTCAGAAAGGCTTCTTCCCTAGTATGTAAGGGCAAATCCTATGCAGTGAGAAGTAAAAGTGTCAGAGCAGGAGTTAGTAACCTGTTTGTGTGAGAGCTCATCGGGGATGTTGAGACTATATACAATGGGCACACACACACGAAGGAAGCCATGGTGGACATGAAGTCTCAGAAGAAATTTTCCAAAATGAAAATGGTCATCAACTATGTTTTCTCTAATCCAAGTGGAAATGTTGTAGGAACTAAAGGTTCTTTTACAGATTTCCTATTAGTTGTTGTTTTTTTCAGGTGAAACAGGGAGCTTCATGGACACCATGGTATGAAATAGCAGGACTGAACTTCAATAGATGAGGTGCTAGTCTTTACAAATACCCTATTAAAATTGAACAGAATTAATCAACTCATCCTTTAAATTCAACTTCAACCCTTGTATTGTACTTGCGAGTAATATTCTAAAAACTCAAAGACTATGCTCACTCATACCAAAATGGAACAATATTAACAATTAGCAATCCTATTGAACTGAATCAAACATTGCAAGGAGATTTATGAGAATGAAATACAAATGTCTGTGCAAGTAAAAATCCACTGATGCAGTAAAGCATTTTGCTTCTCTCATTGCAAATTCCTGCTCTGCTCTATTTCATCTTCAACAAAAAAAAGCACAGATAGACCCATGTTGTGATAATGTGGTCTTGCGTACTATCATGCAAAGTCTGCTTACATTAACTGAGGCAGTGTTCATACAAGCAATTCTTTCCCTTGCCATATCTCAGTTCTTCTGTGTCCAAGTCTCCCAACGATGCAGAAGAAGGGGGCAGGGGAGGCTAGGAAAGCCCTCTGTAACAAGCATGCTTCTGAATGTTAATATTGGAAGCAAACTTCTGTTCTCAGCAGTCCCTATCAAGATCCTTATCTCCACTCTAAAAAGTTTACTCAGTCCTGTTTGAAGAAATTCTCTATTGGTAAAATATTCTTATAACTAACAATTGCATAGCTTCAAACCTATATCATTATAATGTATCCGTAAGCCATGAGCATAACAATGATTGTACATATATAAATAATAGCATCCATCATATTCCCATGTATCTATTGATAATTACAAACTTTAATTCATTATAATACTATTTAATCAGTTCAGATTTAATGGAAAATGTTATATAAAGTACTGGACTTACCCATATAAATAGGAGTCCCACAGGTAGACTGGAACATGCTTTCACTTCCTCCCATCTTTTGAACAGCTAAACCAAAATCAGTTACCTATAAGAAACATAACTGTTTTCTTTCTTACATGCGTAGATGTAACTTTTTATTCTTCTTTAAAATTTCAATATTCAAAGCAAAACCACTTTGTGAGAGATTTTTTTAAAAAAACCTCAAATTATTTCCTATAACAATTTGCATTAAGCAGAAACTCTGCATCAAGGTTTCCATAAATATTCCCAATTTGTTTGGAAACTGCATTAGCATTTGTGCATACATGAAAGCAAGGTGGGTATTCAAGAGAAATAGCCAGGAAAACCAAATGCAGCTACAGGACTTACATTAACATATTTAAAAGGCACATAATTATAATTACATGATGTTTAAGGATCCAAATGCAGTATGTGATATAGAAGATACTAATATTGAGTAGAAACTAATATAGAAATAAAGACATTTAGAGACTAAATGAATGTTTCAACTTAGGGGAATTTCATACATTTTATTTGTACACATTCTAAAACAAATAAAGCAAGAAGGAAAAGGGAGGGCGGCTGGAGAATATTTTCCTTCAGGGAATCCAAGTACCCAAGGATCCTTACAGTCTATATTTCACAGACTGCTTTGAGAGGGCTGCCAAAGTAGTGTCCATTTTCTTATGTTTGATTTCAGACATAAAGGACAGAATGAGATAAACAGTGTCAATTATGTGTCAGTCGTGTTCCTGTCAATCATGGTGTCTGCAGTAGATAAGTATTAGTCCATTCCAT
>JANHFL010004984.1:63336-79290 GCA_032468155.1 Oxyrhabdium leporinum
CCCGCCCCCCAGTCACTACTTGTCTCGCCTCCCAGGCATAGCAGCATACTGTGTGGTGGCTCCTCGCTTGCTTTACCACAGTCTCTGCAGCTTTCCTGCCTTCCCACAAAGTGCCTGCGGACCAACTGAGCTGCCCTGATCTTCCTGCCTGGGTAAGTAAGTCTGTGAGTTGCGGCCTAGCTAGCTGCCCCCCCCATCCCTGCCTGCCTTCCCTACTCCCACGCAGCATGCAGCCTTGCCATGCTTTCTGAATTCCCCACGACCTTCCCTGCCTTCCTCGTGGCCTTCCCTGCGGTCTTCCTTCCTTCCCTACTCCCTTCCACGTAGCACATGGCCCCGCCATGCTTACCTGCCTTCTTTGCGGGGAAGTAGCTTCTTCTCTTTGTAGGCAGAAGAGTTTTTCCCACCCACCACCGCCCAGATGCCCTCGCTTTCCCAAAATTCTCCAAGCATTTCTTTGCCTATCTGATTTCCAGTTCCATCATGTTTCTTGCCATTGTGTGCAGGGAAACGAAAGTTTCCTTAAAAAAGAAGTTCAATCAATCAATTCTAACTTCTCGTGAAAAAAAAAGATCTCACGAAGTTGGAATTGATTGAGTGAATTTTTTTTTAACTCCACACAAACTTTTGTTTCCCTGCACACAATGGCAAGAAGGAGAAATGCGACGGAGCTGGAAATAAAGTAGGCAAAGAAATGCTTGGGGAATTTGGGGAAAGTGAGTGCATCTGGGCAGTGGTGGGTGGGGAAAGCTCCGTGGTGCGGGGCTGCAATGGCGAAACAGGCAACGGAGCAGCTGGCACAAGAGAAGGAGGATTTTCCTTTTTCCCTGCTCCTCTTCGTGTCGGCCTCTACACTGCATTTCCAGCCCTAGAGTGCCAAGAGGCTCGGAGCACAACGTGAAATTCGGCCTCTTGGCACTCTGTGGTGGGAAAGTGCCAGTGAGGAGAAGTCACCCTGCTGAGCCCAAAGGTGACCTCCATGGCACCTAAGAAGGGACCAGGTCACCACCGAGGCTGTGGGACAGTGGTACCTCCTGCGAGGAGATGGTGTGTGGGTGAGTTCCTCCGACGTTGTGAAATGTGTGCATGTTTGCTCTGTGTGTATGTTTGAGTACAAGAAGAAGGAGATGCCAAGTCCAAACTTTTCTGCCCCTCTTCGCAACCAAACTGCTCGGAAGGCAGCTTGCTGCAGCCTGTCCCTTTATGATTCCCCCCTCCCTCCTGCCACCTGGTTTCAGCATGCGGAGTGACCGGGACCTGGAGAATCAAGCCCTTTTCCTTTGTCGACGGCCCCACTTGGCTGCCTTTGCACGGGCCGGACGGCGGGAAGCATCAGAGTACCTTAAAGGGACAGGCTGCAGCATATATACGAAATTGCCCTGTCTCTGCAGCATCAGTCATGTGACTGAGTAGGCATCACCAACCTGATGTTACTCACAGCAAAGTGCTGCCCCACCTTGCCGTGAGTGACATCAAGTTGGCCATGTCCACTCAGTCACATGACCTCCCACCAAGCCACACCCATAGAACCAGTGGTGGTAAATTTTACATTCCACCACTGGTTGGCACAGTCCACAGTAACTTGATGGCACATAATTAATCAGTCAAACAATATTTTATGAAGTTCCCTGATATGCAGTGTTTTCTCAGTCTGATTTATAAAGCTAACAGGCATTTGTCACACTTCATACAAGGGAGAGCAGGAAATCATGCACTCCGAATGTTTGAACCTTGATTTAGAAATTGACTTGGCAGAAGGCTTCTGGACAAAACTAAGCAAGATAAAATTTGCCTACTGCAGTACACAAAAGGCAAAGCCTACATATGGGTCCAGGTTTCAAGGTATAAATTCTAGCATTTTCCACCTGCCATACTAAGTCAACAGACATTTTTACCATTCTTTTGATAGTGCCTTGGACTATCTGGTCTTTGTTGACATAACAGTTTGCTCTGGCATGAGAACCACTGATTTTTTTTGTCACCACCCTCATTCCTTACACCATCTGCTTGTTGCAAACAGACAAACACAAAAATATTTATAGCAGACATTGCTGACAATATATGCATATGTATTCCTTAGAAATACAATGTATTTGTCCCTATACATTTTTTAAAGTGTGGCTCTGTTAACTACCTGTATACAGACACATGCTTGGAGTTTGTTTGTTTGTTTATTTATGTATATGATTTACATAGCTACCCATCTTACAAAAGTGACTCTGGGCAGTTTACAAATATTAAATCACAAAAAAAGTACCTCACATAACTCTCACATAACCCTCCAGCTTCCAAGAACAAACACGTTGGAAAATGATAAAGTGGGTAGGTTGTTTTTACTCTTTCATTTAAGTGGAATTAAATTTAAGGTTACTTTTTCTTTGTGTAAATATGGCATTATCACTTTCTCACCTTAGCTATAGCTGCTACTATAATCTCTTTTGCCTGATGTAATTCTCCGTACCACTTGATCAATGTTGACCACCTTAAGCATGGTTTTTCTTAAGGAACTATCTAATTAGAAACAGATTCTAATCAGATCTCAAGGAGTGGTTTACAGCCACTCCTTGAGGTACCATAACGTTCATATTATTGGAAGACTTATGAGCATCAATGTTTACATATATGGGAATCTAAACTATCCAATATTTCCTTACCAGGTAATGGGTACAGAAAGGGTTTGGTGGGACCAATATCTTTAAATACAATTGCTTTTCATCACACAGGGGGATGTCCACCTCATTGCTAGTCCCTGATATTTCTGGACTGCATTGCCAGGCACCTTCACCAGGCAGTGCTGCCTGCCACATGAAAGATGCCAGAAAGCTTTCTCCTCCTAAGTACATTGCATTCCTTTACACATAAAACTAGAGTTAAATCAGAACTCATATAATTCAGGAAGTGCTTTACCTCTATATATTAATGAAATCTACCTACCTACTCACTATTAACAATACCAAGTAGAAAAGGTGAGGAGCTATTTTTTTCTCTGAATGGCTCTTATTGGTATGGTAAATATTGTAATTAAATAAATCAATTCTTTAAATCAAAGTCAATTCTTCAGTCAAAAATAACTGTTGTTTTTCCTACATTTATAAAAGCTCTATATATTTATAGAAGCCTCTCCAAGGGTCTTTAATTGGTTTTTAGAATTATATGTACGCTGAAAGCTGCTCTAAATCATCCAGTCCAAAACACCCACCTATATTTACAAAATGAGGTCCCTAAAGTTAATTAAATTTTATTCAGATCCATTTACTCTTCCCATGTTCATTTTTGCCAGAACAGCAAAGAACATATTTGTTTCAGTCTTTTCTAAGTCACATCTATATACATTTGATAGTACTGTTAGTATCTATGATATGTTAACTTTGTAACTGCCACTTTTCATTACAATTCTTTAAATCATTAAAGCTCATTGCTCACATTTTTGTTCTTACTTTGAAAGCCCTCAACCCCATTTTTATAACATATCATGTCATTTTTTACAGATGGTGTCATTTCTCAGTGATACTTGCTGGTTCAAAGTTTAAGGATTTAATCTCATGTGCCCTGCACAATCTTCCTTGAAAGGGTTTAATTCGAGTAAAACACACATACATAATTTGATCATTACATATTTGATATTGCCAATATCACTTATGAAAGTTTTTAAAAGCAGTCTTTTATCATAACATTTATTCAAATGAACTCCCTTGATTTGTACAATATACTAGGCTGCATTGTAAAACTTTTTATTTCATTTGACATATCTGCAGTCCCACAGTTATAGTCAAAATATATTACCATTATTATATCTCCCATAAAATGTTGAAGAAATAATAAATGCACAATAATCAATATTTCCCAACTACAGCAGAAACTTAGCTCATAATTATAGCATGGTAATTCAAATTAAATGTTAAAATAAGGTAATCATTGCCAGGGTGAAAAACTCTGTCTATTACAAATACCAACCTTTTCACGGTTCACTTTCTTCATTGCCCACTTTACGCCTGTTTCTTTGTGTGTTACTTCAATCACTACACCAAAGCTGCCCTGTCCTAATTTCCTTCCAAAAGAATAAATTTTCTGCAGACATAGAGAATACGTAAAGAAATAAATAAGAGGGCAAAGTACAGAAGAAAGATACTTAAAAGATAGTTCCAAGAAATCATCAAATGTATATTAGGGAGATGATAAATATGCACAATTACCTGTAGATGATATTTTATGCATTAAGAAAAACAAAATACAAGGCAATAGAAGGGACAATAGAATTGAATGAATTAAAAAAAGAAAAATAATTAGAATTCCTCATGTTTTAAAAAGCTCACTATAGGCAGTTTCGTCTGTTTCCAGTTTAATGCATGGGTTGTTTAAGGTAATACATTCTAATTTATATTCCTTTAAATCTAATGCCATTTTTGTAACCTAGTTTTTTTTTAAATGATATAAATAAGTTTTTTTACTCCTAGCCTCATGTACAAATGCCCTGGACTTGCCCTTTATCCAGAAATATTTGGCAGACTGACCTTTTGCCCCAGCTAAGAGAATTATGGGACAGGAGTAACAATAGAAAAAATACAAAGCAACTAACTAGAAAAATCAGACTTTGTGAAAATAACGGTGTTGCTAGAAAATAAAATTCCATTATCAAATATGTTTCTAATCTCACTTGCACTATGATTCAGTTATTTTAGAGACATTGATTAACCCCTAAATAGTTTCAACTACTCTCAAAATGTTAATGGCTGGTTAACTGAAAAGAGTACAAATCTTTCCTTCATCACCAGTTAGTTAAAACTGAGCATTCTAAACTACTGGTAAAAACATTCACATAAATTATTTTTCCAGATATACCCTTTGGCACAACAGCTTTATGAAACTCAATACTCTTCTTCCTGTAAATCTCCTTCAGGTTATGTTCTCTCTTCATAATCAGTTTGATTTTTTCTACAAAACTCAGTTGTCTAGCTTTCTGAATCCCAGCTCAAGGGCCACTCATACAACCTTAGGTATTTTTTTTTCTTTTTAGTCTTTTTTTAATTCTGCCTTTATTATTTTTATAAATAAGTCAAGGTGGTAAATATACATAATACTCCTTCCTCCCATTTTTCCCACAACAAAAACCATGCGAGGTGAATTGTGCAGAAAGAGGAGGATTGGTCCAAAATCATTCACCTGGCTTTCATGTCTAAGGTAGACTCTAGAACTCACAGATTCCTGACTTTACATTGGTGCCTTGATTACCTGACCAAACTGGCTCTCACAAAAATTTGTCCTCTTTCTCTGGTTTTCAGAAAGAGTTTTCTTTTTAAAAAGGCTGGGTTTTTCCACCCAATATTTCTTGTCCCTGTTTTTGAAATTATAATCTCTTCAATCTCCCTTAATTTTAACATGGTGCATCAGAAATGCAGTCCCCAAATGAATCTTTTATATTCTTGGGATGCCTGCAATAATCAGCTCTAATTTTGTGTGAAATGGTTGTGTGTGTTATAACACAACTAAAAATTGTGTGAGAATGTGGTCTCCTTGAGCAAGTTATGTGGTCAACTCTGTTATCTTGAATAAATTATCCAAATTACTCACAGCTAGTACCCTTGTGTTTGAATAAAACATGCTCTTTTAAGCCAGTTCTGATAAACAGAGCAGCATGTATTTTGAATCATAACTGCAGTGAGGGGAAAAAATCCCTAGAATATTTTTTTTAGCTGCAATCATCTGATCATTTGTGTGCCAGGTTGATATAATTTTGTCTGAACACAAAGAAGTAGTCTACACAAATATTTTGAAAATGTGTTCTAAATAATGTAATGTAATGTAAGTTAGTCCAAAATCCATTTCATTTTGTTTAATTTTGAGACTGATGATTTCTGGAGAATTCAATAGCTTGTTCTTGACTTTAAATATTTCCATATTATGGTTTTAAACTTTTTCAAACCTACTCAGTCCTAAACCAGTATCTCTTTATCATAACATCATACTTAAAAGTTACAACAACATTTCACAATGATACTGAATTACAGACCTGAATAGCTGCTCCATCATCTATTCGTGTATGTGGGATTTTGCATTCCGCAATATTGCCACGAATGCCTGGGGTAACAAGCATTTTTTTGTGAGAGTCTGTTAAGTCTGCCTTTGACATCTTAGGAACATAAAAAGAAAAGCATGAAATTAAAACACAAGCCATTGTTTAAAGTCTATATAATGTTTGAAATAGCTTCAAGCATATGAGATACATTTTATGTAACTTATTACAAATAAAGAGAATATATGAAGTGGGACGAGAACTAAAATAGACAAAATTAACTGGTTTAAAAGAACACTTCAGTATAAATCTATCTAATGTAATATAGAAAATATTCTTGCAACATGTTATATCGGAACTGAGCTTTCTCCTCCATACAAACACCTTTTGATCCATTTAACTATGAAAATTTAAATTCATTAACATTTTGTCAAATGTTTGTGTTCTGTTTCAATTAATGGTTAAAACTGAAATATATTCAAAATCAACTGAATTTGAAATTGAATCAATCTGATTTATACGTATCCAGGAGAAGTTCACATCACAGCAATGTTCCTTCAAAGCAGGGATGTCAAACTTATGTTGTCACGGCAGTGTCACATGACGTATCGGGACTTTTTTCTCCTTCGCTAAACCATGCATGGGCGTGGCTAGCACTTGACGCATCCAGTCCACAGGCCAGGAGTTTGACAGCCCTGCTCCAAAGGATCTGACTTCTTCTGAGGTTGTGTACATATGTGTTTTAGAGACTCAGGAATCCACAGTCAATTTATTTGCAATTTTTTTTAAAAAATGGTATATTGAGCATTTGGGGAGAAATATAAGAAGAATGCAATGTATCTCTTCAAAGCAAAGATAAGGAAGGGCAAGAGACAGCTGTTATTTCAATTTCTATATTGTACCGCCTTCCCCAGCTGCAGTGTTATGTGTTATTTTTCTTTTCTAAAACTTGAATATTAAAACAGACTGGTTAGTCTTGGAGAGATTTAGGGTAGCATAATATTTGCTGTTTATTTCAAAAATATCATACTATACGTCCAAGCCTTCCATCTTTTCCACTGTTTGCTCTGCATCCATTCACATACCCAATTGCAATTTTTGTGACTTTGATAACACCTCCCTTAAAAAAATCCTTAAATTGCTTTCTATTCATTACTTCATCAATCCTTCCCCTCCCTTTTTCTGAAATAATTCACTTTTGATGCTGTGGGACATGTCTATTACGTTTCTATTTTCATATAACCTTCCAACAATGTTGTAGAGGAAGCAAAATGAAGGGGTTTTAACAGAGGGGCTTCCTTTCTGAAATGTTCATGACAATTTTCTTAAGAATATCTATAAAAGGGATAGAAACTAAGTGGAGAATATATCTTTTTTGGATACTCTCTATTGTTATTTTTGTAGTTATATTAGTTTCTCTAAATTTAACATCTGCAAACTAGCAAACTTGAGCCCATCAGAGGTGTCGTGTCACTTTTGTGATATGTTTCATCCAATTCTGTCAAGAAATAGTTTATCAGAAGTTCTATTCTTCAATAAATAATTATCTAACAAAACATCTGGAGCTCTTTGTATATACTTGGGCAGGATTATATCCCTAATAAATTACTTCCATACCTGTAAACTAAATTATGTCAACTAGTAAATAAATACAAAAATGTAATTTCCTATTACAAACAATTGGAGTTTTGGTTCTTAGCTGAATGATTAAATTCAAAAAAATCAGACTACTTTGTGAATCACCGTTCAGAATTAAACTGAATCTTGCAACGGCGGCTGCTCATTCCTATTGAAAATAAACATCTCTTTTTAATTTTATTTTCTGGAAAACATTACCCGAAATCTGAGTCCTGAAGTATACTTGGATCTTGAACATGCCTGCATAGTCCCTGGTTCCTGAAGCAGGCCTACTTCGTCTTGTTTATATTGGGCACACAAGGTATGTTCACTAAGTGTCATAGTTCAATGGCAGAGCATATGTTCCACAAGCATAATGTATATACATCATCACTTATACAAGTTAATAAATATGAAGCCTAATGGCTAATTTTAACATGCCTTTCAAAATGAAGCTGCATTATGTATGAGGAATTCAACTAAAAAAGTCTATACTCATAAATGTTTTCACAACTGAGCTTATGCTTAAATATTGCAGATTTGGAGCAGCCTGAATAAAAAGCAACACATAATTTCAATTATAACAAACATGAGGATCTAAAAACATTCCTGAAGATACGGTACATAGTTTAAAACTCTTTGAGTGCAAAATTCAAAGAGGAATATATAGCCAAAGACGAAAAACTACCAGCTCAATTTATTGTGAATAATTTAGCATTTTCTCATCAATTTAAAATTAAATAATTATAGTAGCAGACTCATCTGCAGATAAGCTAATATAAATTAAAAGGAAATGACACTGCAGATTTTCTTATAGGTTATTCAATTAAAGATGAAATTACTACAATATTCAATGTGTGAGAAATATAGTATTCATGCTATGGATATTATAGTAAAACAAATTTAAGAAAGAAGAAACAAGTAAATGGTAAATATGTTTCATATGTAACAAGTGAAACTAAAAGGTCCCATACTTAGCATGCCCCATCTATCTTGTCAGAAGGATTGAATATTTCTTTTCATGCTACTAGCCATCCTGAAATATAGAATTCATAGCTGAAATTTTGATATCTTAGTGCAGGGCAAGGAAACTTGAGGGTCAGGGGTTAGCCTCCTGACCACCCAAAAGGCCATTAGATAACATGACAGTGTCACTGAAAGAGTAGAGCCAAACATTTTTGGTCTGTTAATTTCTGGTGAGTTTTAAGACTGCAACCGGCTCACATTTCATCCATAAACTCCACAAAAACTCTGTTAAATATCTCAATGTTAATCTCAGGATATGGGGAACAGGGCATATGACTAGGGTTACCAGATATCTGAACAAGCAAAGGAGTACATGGATAATTGTAAAGTGGAACAAATGGGAGAAACTAGGTCATACTGTTTAATTCTCTTGGCAACCACAAAACATATAGCAAAAAATTGCAAAAAATGTACCTGTATATGAAATTATATTTTTTTAAGCATCGGAAACTATTTTTCCAACAAATCTTTATTTTCAAGAATATATGCTATAGAATCAGAAGTGACACACTTTTCAAATTTCACCATAAAAACATATGATGAGTCATACGATCTACAGATTACAGTAATCACAGATTTGAAGGGGCTGGATTGAAGCTAATTGCTGGAATCAGGAAATAAAATAAATAAAGTAAATCTATACTGTCAAAAATTTGAATGACACTGTTGTGAAAACTGTCTTTTAAAAAACAAGATACTCAAAAAGCCAGGCAATATTTGCATGGATGACATATCCTTCTTTTGCCAGTCATCTGGTAACTCGTCATATGATTCAGAAATTTTCCATTCCTGTCATACTGTCTCAATTCCATTTTCTATCCCAGATATTGGTTATTCATGGCATGTTCAAATATGATTTATATCATTGTATAAAGCTTTGCCTCTTCATTTTAAGAGCCTCTTTAAAGAAACTAATTTACATGAAGAGATAAATTACCCTTTTTTTCTGCATTTTTGCCATAACTCTATTCTTAAATGCGCACTTCTAACAATATTATGATAGGAGAAAAATACAACCCTCACTATACTGGATTAAAGTGAAGTAAAAGGCCTTTTAATTTTTTCTTAACCTTGGAATAAGAGGAGTCTCTTATACAATCAGGGCAGTCATTCATTACTTATTTCAAAATATTTGTATTTCATCCTTTACTAAAATATTTGTATGTCACTGTTCTACTCTACTCAAAACAACTATAAACCTAAAATTAATTTATGGCAATGCATTAAAATATATAATTAATTCATATGATTTAAATCATATATAATTAAACCATACATCAGTTAAGTATATAATTAATCTATAAAAACATGAGTGTGAGAAAACAAAAATAGAGAGATGACTAAGGTATCTATCAAATTTAAATGCCTAGGGGAAAAAAATACCCTATTTCAAATCTTGGATAACCTATTTTATTGCCTACATTTGCTGAAAACACTGAAAGATGTTCGAGAATAAAATATTTAATATACCACGGCATCAAAGAGAAATTCACTGGTGCCACTTTCTAAACCAATTCTGTACACAGAATCATACCTGCATGCCCTTTATACCAATTTTAGAACCTATTCAGCAAGTTACCAGGATCAATTATATCCTTCTCTGAAGGAGATTACAGAGAATCAATAGGATGTCACTCTGTGATCCCTTTTCCATTCAGGCCTTCTGTTATATTTTTGCCAAAATGGAACAATTAAAATTGGGGAAATGAATCCAAAATGAGTTATCTAATGTAATCTGCTACTTAATATTTCTTTCACTGAGTTGCTTCCTATCTTACAAGTAGGGATATCAATACAGAGGATTCTATATAAATAAGTAAGGGAAAAGGAAACCAGTGCTTTAAAATGGCTGCAAATGTATTTGTAATAAATGTGTCCTGTCTTGATTAAACTGTCTTGATTAAACTCAAAATATTACACATTCTTGAAAGCAGATCCTTAGGTTTGTTATTTTCCACATAGTAGTAACTTAAGAGTACAGATACACCTGACAGATCAGTTTGTTGTTGATGAATTTTATGTCTGTCTGTGTGTGTGTGTGTGTGTGTGTACGCACGCCGTAGAAAATAATTTCAAGTAAATCAGTGCAGAGCAGAAGGAGACAAGAAAATCTAAATTTTGTTTGCTTACATCTTCTACAGAAGATACTTGTTTTCTTGAGGGGCCTTCTTCAGGTTCTAAATTCTCATTTGCTTTATCAGTTGTTACATCCGAGGTTTCTACTACAGTCCCTCCAGAGCACACAGAATCCTTTTTGCAATAGGGACAAGAAGATACAAGATTGCTTGGTTGAAATGTTGCAGAGCACTTGAGGCATTTTACATTCTTTTCTTCTTTATTGAGATCAGCCATTTGTTTGATTGTATGGATTCTGCTGTGCAAATTAAATAGTAGCACAAAGATTGGTACCTCTCTATGCACTGTTGAAGGAAGCAGAACAAGAAAGTAAGAAAATTTATGGTGGCATAAAATATGTAGTGACTAGCAAGCAACAACAATATTGTAACAAAGACAGACCCTTGATATTGACAAATAATTTGGAGAAGCAAAAATCAAAAACATCATTGTAAAAGCAAACTCCAGCAAAGAAGTATGGGAATTTTTCCATGTATTAAAAATATAATCAACAAAAAATGGACCTGTAAAACAATTCCTATAAGTAAGAAAGTTAAATCATCTTTATCACCTCCACTATGACTCTATAGTAAGAGGGTACAAAATAAAAATTCAACAAAAAACTTATTGAGTTTTACAAAAACTGTAGGAACTGTTGGTCATGATATATTCAGTTTACAAAGCATAAAAAACTGTGTTTTTTATGATCTAGTATTATTTTAGTTTATTTTTTTTCAATTACTGTATATAACCACTCATTTCACTGTCCAGTTTTGGATGGCCAACAACATATAAAGACAATACAACAAGCATAATAAAGCCACAATAAATGTGACAACCACGTTTGGGCAAATCTAATCTCGGGGTTAATGGTATTCCAAAGTGTAAGTGCTTCGACACAAAAGGTATGCTTTTTGAATCCAGCAAAATGAATTGTTTAACCAGTGCAACTCACATAATGCCTCTCTCATCAGACGAAATGCGACAAATAGAAACAACTGGGGAGAGGCAGTCCTACAAATCTCCCAGACATATGCCATGAAAGGCTTTATAAGTGACCACCAGCACCTCGAATTGCATCCTGAATTACAATGAAATGGAATGGAATCCAGTGCAGCTCATAGAGCAGAGATATACTGTACTAATGCAGGGATCTGCAATCCCCAGGCCACAGCACAGTATTGGGCCGCAGCCTGTTGGGAACCAGGTCACACAAGTGGTGGGTGAGCACGCACACGTGCAAAGCTGCATTTGTGCAAGCGACTTGCCCATGTGAAACTATCCCCTCTTCCCTCCCCCACTGCAGCTGCTGGTCCACAGAGCTAGAAAGGTTGGGGACCAACATACTAAAGCAGGGGTCCACAACCCCCAGGCTGCATCCCACTACGATGCCATGGCCTATTCAGAATTGGGCTGTGTGAGTAGCTGGCTGGAGCACACGCATATGCGCAGCTCAACTTGTGCGAGTGGTCAGCTGGCAGGTACTCGCGTGCATACATGCCAGTCTGCTGCTCAAGCAAGTCAAACTGCATGCATGCATGCTGGCCCACTGCTCGTGCAAGTTGAGATGCGCACATGCATGCCAGCCCACTCTTCATGCAACCCAGTTCCCTTCCCCACCCCCAGCCAGACCAGCAAGCCACAAAGTTTGGGAACCACTAAACTAAAGTATACCAATAACTGTACACACTGAACCAGCTACAAATTCTGGATTAGGATCAGCCCCATGTACACTGCATTGCAGTAATCCATTCAAGAGGTGATCAAGTGATGAATGACCATAAGCAATGTGTTCTGGTCCAGGAAAGATCACAATAAGTGAATAAAATGAAGTTGTGCAAAAGCTTTCCTGATTATGGTTGCCACCTGATGCTCAAGCAGAAGCTGTGAATCCAGGATGACTTTGAAATTACACACCGGTTCTGTTTGTGGTAGTCCAAATCTATCCAAAACTAAAGATTTAAAATCTCCATAACTAGGAGGTCCTTAAAATCCAAACCCATTCTATCTTGTTAGAGCTGAGGTGCTGGCTTCTCTGTCCAGACCCCCACAGCCTCCAGACATCAAGGCAAAATCTCTACAACATCATTTGGTTGCCCCAGGATAGAGACAGAACTGGGTATCATGAGCATATTGATGATACCTCACCTCATGGGTTGAATTCCTTACACAGAAACTTTATGTAGTTATTAAAGAGAGTATTGAACTATGTGTTACACTTCTTTCCCCCATCAACAGTGGCTGAAACCAGCCCCAGGAGAAGGAAAGGCTGCTGAGAGATCAAGCAAAAACTAGGACAGACATACCATTCCCATCTTACCCTCATCAGAGGTGATCCACAAGAACAATCAATGACAATTTGATCCCATACCTAGTCCTGAGACCTGATTGAAAGGGTCCAAATAAGAGAAGGTTGGCGATGGGACTAAAATTATTCAACATGATTAGATTCAGCTATTGTTTCTTTAGGAGGGAATAAACCATCCCTCCCTGAGCACTGGCAGAAAAGCCCTTCTCTCAAGAATTCACCACGACTCCCAGCTGATGTCGCAGAGAGATCGGACATCAGGAGTGGGTCTCTGCGCTTCCGTGCCAAGTTCTCCACATTGGAGGGGTCCAAAAGGATCTAAAGCCACCCTGTAGGGGTGGTGAAGAAAAGAGGGGTGCCCCATAGGTTGCAGAAAGCAGCAACTCTTCCTCTCGACTCAGGGCTTCTTCCCTCTCATCCACGATGAGAAGAGGCAGCCATCATGGCTGCCGTGAAGCTGGGACTCCTGAGGCAACAAAGAAAATGCAAGAGCGATGTAAATGAACAGTGCCTGGAGCTGGTTGAGAAGATTCCTTTTTTATTTAGACCTTTAAATTTTTAAAAAAGAAGAAGAAGACGGAAATCCAGGAAAAGAGACTCTTAGAACTATTTGTTAAAGCGGCAAACAGTCATAGAGAGAAAAATCCTAGACCCAAACGAAAGGAACTAAGGGGAGAAAAGCTGAAGACTTTTTAAAACATAAGAAAATTGAACTTTCAAACTGGGTAGGCATTGTTTTGGAAAGGCATTATAAAATGCTGGAACTATCTACTTGAATAGCCAACTGCTATTGCTTCCATAAACTGAATTAAAATTGGATTAATCAATCTGTCAGACTTGAAACAACACTGAAACCTAAGCTGAGGGCGCCACCTACTGGTGAATGGAAAATATACCATACCCCTACAAGCCTGGGAAAATTTCTGATAAGAGAAATAACATCCATCTGGAGGACTGTGGTGATACCTACAGTTCCATAACTATCTACTTTATGATTACTAGAAACTCTATTGTAAGAATAAGGAAGACTCTTAAGTAAAGTAAAGTGACTTTTGATTTTTGCAAAGCTGCCTAGACTACCTAAATGGAACTGATTAATAATCCTGAGATGTAAAGAACTATGATTATTGAACTTTCTGAGGAGCAACATTAGACTTGAATATATTGTTTTTGGACTACTGAGTAAGAGCAGGACTTACTAAAATAAGATAAGATGCTGCACCAGGGGGAAATGAGTGAGATTTCAAAGCATTAGGGATACTATGACAAAGAATCACAGAGAGATAAAGAACCTATTGCAAGGCATAAATGGGAAAATAGAAAATATCCTACACCTGATAATGAAGATCAAAGAGTGCAGGAAAAGATAGAATAGACAAATCAGAAAATAAAGCAAGAAGATGAGAAGGAGAAGATGATAAAGATAATAATGACGGATGAAATAAACCAAGGGAAAAGTACTTTAAGAGATTTTAAAATGGAATCGGATAAGCTGGAAGATATTTTTGAAAGGGAGATAGGGGCTTAGGTGGACACTCTGAAGACCTGGCAGCTTAGGAGGATAGAGATGGGAGAAATATTCAGACTGAATGGTGAAGACAGAGGTTGATAGAGACAAAGATCCATGAGAGGAGTATGGGAGGCAAGCTAAAAAACGAATAAGAATTGAAGAGATGGATAGAATTTTTTTCCCCTAATATAATGATGGCCTGATTAAAAACTAAAATAGAGGTAGAAATAAGAATACACACTTTTATATAAAGCAATAGTTAGATGGAAAGATTAGAGGTTGAAAGATGGTATTACTACGTATGTTTAAATAATATGATGATTGGCACTAGAATGGCGTATTGAAACATTGAATAACCAAATAATGAAGGACTATCTCTTAATATAAACATGTGTATTAACTAGAATTAGTAATGGTGGCCTGTTTAGAAACTAGAATAGAGATAGAAATAAGAAATAGGGGGAATATTAGCATATATAATTTTTATATAACAGAATATAAGCAATAACTAGATGGAAAGATTAGAGGTTGAAAGATGGTATTACTCTGTATGCTTAAATAATATTACCATTGGCATTAAAATGGAACATTGAAATATTGAATAACTACTTTAAAAAAACATGTATATTAATACTAGGGTTACATTAGTTTGATTAACGTAACAAATATTATTATTGCTACTTATATCAAAATGAATTATACCCAGAGGCCACACTGTTCATGTATTGATATTGATGTATATGTAAAAATAAAAATCCAATAAAACTTTTTTTAAAAAAAGGTCATGCCAGACAAACCTCTCTGTATTCTTTGATAAAGTGACAAAATTAGTGGATCAGAGGAATGCTGCAAATATAATTTACTTGGACTTCAGTAAGGGATTTGATAAAGTAGACCACAACCTACTACCCGATAAGATTAAAAGTGTGGGTTAGACAGTATCACCACCAGATGGATTTGTAACTGGTTGACCCACTGCACTCAACATGTAGTCCTCAATGGAACTGCATTTACACGGAGGGGAGTTTGTAGTGGCATACTCCAAGGCTCTGTTTTAGGCCCAGTACTCTTCATCAATGATTTGGACAAGGGGATAGATAGGGAACTCATCAAATTTGCAGACGACACTAAGCTGGCAGGAACAGCCAATACTGCATAAGATAGACTTAAGATACAGAAGGATCTTGACAGACTTGAACATTGGGCACCATCTAACAAAATGAATTTCAATGGTGAAAAAAATAAAGTTCTACATTTAGGCAACTAACATCAAATGCACAGGTACAGTATAGGTGGTACCTCGCTCAACAGTAGTAACTACTATGAGAGGGATCTTGGAGTCCTAGTGGACAATCATTTAAATATGAG
>JANHFL010004985.1:43127-56359 GCA_032468155.1 Oxyrhabdium leporinum
CTCCTGCAACCCTCTGCCAGTGAAAATGGAGCTTGGGAGCGCCGTCCTCCCGGGATCTGTTTTCACTGGCAGAGGGTTGCGAGAGGCTGTGGCAGCCGAAAACTGAGCTCGGGAACCCGTTGCATCTATCAAATAAATAGTGTGTGGCAAAGTTATTTAATATACATTAAGTAATAAGAATTGCATTTAGATTATTTTTATTTTAATTATTGTCGTGGCCCGGCCTCTTTCTTTAGCCGGGCCATGTTTACATGGGAATACTATAAATCTCCCTACAAGCATTCAAAGGCCAAGCATGGTCTGTGGTATGAAATAAGTTGTGCCTTCCTGTTTTAAGCCAGCCGTTACCTTCAGTGTCAGAGCAAGGCGGTCCTGGAGATAATTCTCTTCGGTTTTCATCTTCTCTACCTCCTGCTCCAATTCTGCTTGCTGCTTGCTGGCCTGCTGCTGTATCCGCTCGCAATCTTTCTGAAACTCTGCTTTGAGAGCTGCAAGACGATCTTTGTACTCCTCATCCAGCTTGCTATGCACACAGATTTAGAAAAGCCAGGGGTTGAGTATTGGAAATCAGTGAGTGGCAGCAACCTAACAAAATCTCATAGATTCAGTGGTATTTATCAGTGCAATGATCATTCATGTTGGGATCTTCTTGATAGTGTAAATGGCCTCATAAAATAATCTCAGGGCATCCTCACTACAAAGGATTTAAAAACAACCTTCTCATTCCCAAGATAAATGATACATCCAAATTTCTAAATGTTTGAAATTACTACGGAATCCTGGATCACCCCAAGACAGCATGTGGAAATTTGGATGAATTGAGAATTATATACAGGTAGTTCTTGACTTATGGTCACAATTGAGCCCAAAATTTCTGCTGCTAAGCGAGGCATTTGTTAAGTGAATTTTGCCCGATATTACGACCTTTCTTGCCATGTTTGTTAAGCAAATCACTGCAATCATTAAGTGAGGAACATGGTTGTTAAGTGAATCTGGCTTTCCCATTGTCTTTGCTTGTCAGAAGGTCACAAAAGGGAATCACATGACCCCGGGACACTGCAATCATCATAAATATGAGTCAGTTGCCAAGCATCTGAATTTTTGATCAAGTGATCACGGGGATGCGGCGACGGTAGTTAAGTGTGAAAAAGTTGTACGTCACTTTTTTTCAATGCCATTTTTCAGTGCCGTTGTCACTAAATGAACTGTTGTAAGTTGAGGACTACCCGTATTCTTTCATGGGTGCAAATTGTCATATTTCTCAGTTTCTGCCTACTTCTCAAGAAAAGCAGCAGTGCTTTTCTTGCGATTTGCTTAGTCCCAGTCCAGTTGCGATTTTGGAAAGCTATTAAGACTTGATGCTTTCAGAAGGCTAGTAAATTGTGAGGTTGATCTTTCTAATATATTTTCATTGAATGTCTTTATTCTTCGGTGTGTAAAATTTATTGTCATTTATTATAATAATTTGTTTTTCATCTTTGTTACTGAATATGGGAATGAAAGCAAGTCACTTGAATACTTCATGCATATATTTTAAGACTTTTTTTATATGAAAAGTTACATTACTAATAGTCAATGATTATTTAATTTTGATCCTGGATGTATAAGAAGTGGTAAAAAATGGATTTGCGGGTTGTAAGCAACACATGGTCTTCCTACCTTCCTTCAAGGGTGTTATGAATCTCCTCAAGATGCCTCATCCTGCAGTTCTTAGTTTATCCTCCCTATATATTATGAAATATGTCAACAAGCTAAAGATGTCACTTTAGCTGCACAGACCTACTTCCCAGCCTGTTTTTAATGTTCATGGCTCAGTTGAACCTATGCCTAGGCTTGTCAATCGCTATTTCAAGAGACCTAGCTGCCACTGAAGTCACAGTGATTCCATGAACCGAGATTGTGAGTCCTGAAATAAAGGCAACATACCTAAGGTTGTATTCATTTTGGCGTTCAATGGCAGCATGATGGTCATCCACTTCGGTGGCCATTAGTGATGCTCTTTTCTCCACTTTCTCCAAATCCAGATGTAGTTTGTCCTTTTCCCTTAGAACCAGATCAGCCCGTTCTCTAAAAAAGTAAACCTCGGTTGTCAGATAATGCTTGCTGAACTTCCCAGCAAGACAGAGAAGATAATAGTTTGACCGTGTCCAAGCATACCTGTGAGTATGTCTACTTGGATGCACAAATATCTTGTTGAAGTTTATAAATCATTATTAGGCAAACAGTGAAATCTTTCAGGCTGTGAGGTTATGTTAGAAAGCAAGCTCTAGAGATTCACAGGAGTCAAAATAGGTTGGCACTTGACAGTGATGGGAGAAATGAATATGCATGAGTCTACACATTCTCATTTGCTGGGGTGACAGAATGGCTAAGAAACAGAGCAACAAGTTAAGAAGATCTTGCTTCTGCCACAAATGGGTTTACTATTTAAAAGAGTTCCCTTCCCCTGCCAAAAACTCCTCTGATCCTGAACAAAATGCTGCAGCCAACAGGCTAGCCCAGTTCAGAGTTTTTGTAAGGATAAGAAACTGCCACCTGAGCTGATATATGTCTATGAATGTCAAAAAATGAAAAACATGAAGCTCCGGGGCTACAGTCTACTAATTCTCTCCTGCCACAATCATTTAAGGCAATGAAACACAGTTATGGATTTCACCGATTTTTAGGAGTCAAACCCAATTGGGAAAGTAAAGGGATGTTTCTTATTATCTTGGTCAGCCTTGGTTTATATACAGTTTTCTAGACCTTTCATCAGTTGCTTTGTTGCAATGCCAAACGAGTCAAGGTAGTATAGTGGTTAAGTGCCTTATTGCAGGCAAACTCTGTCCACAGCCTGGAGTTTGATCCTGATGGGGTTCAAGGTTGACTCAGCCTTCCATCTTTCCGAGGTCAGTAATATGAGGACCCAGATTATTGGGGCCAATATGCAAATAATGCATCTTCATTGTAAACCACCAAGAGAGTGTTGTAAAGCACTAGGGGGCAGTATATAAGCCTAAATGCTATCGCTTTGCCTTGAATCAAAGCAGAAAGATTCTCTCTAGCTAAAGGCTTCATCCAGCTGAAAATGGGCCTCTGCGCTTAGCATTCAGGCTAAAGCCGCAAGACAACTCTGATCTAGCGCTTGAAGAGGTGTTTTGACTGAAGCTTTGTCAAAGTGAAGTCCTCCCCGGGGAATCCCCACCACCTTACATTTCAGGATTTTGTGAAAGATGATTTACTATCTCCATCTCATTGTATACACTTTTATGTTAAGATACTCACATCAAATGCCGAATCTCCATTTTAAAAGCAGCCAATGCTGCTTGGTATATCCCATTCTTTGCTATGAGAAGCTCATTTTCCAGGGCAAAAGTGAGTTCAGCCAGGTTAATTTTTCCATCCAAACTGAAATCTAAGGCCTGGAAGAAAATTATGATGGACAAAGGTGTCAGTTTTGATAGAAGAGAATATTTGTAGGGTTGAACTGTGGGATCCTTGGTGTTCTCTTGAGTTTGGTGGTTTTCTTGCGCACATTTCATTACCACACAGTCTGATTATGTTATCTAGTTTGGTAAGGAAATGTAACACCTGCAAGAAAATCACCAAGCTCAGAGAGCACCAAGGATCCCACATGTCACTTTTGATTTTCCTCATTTCATTCTACTCGAGTAGGAGATGTGGCTCAACTTTCTCCCCCAATCTATCCCGGGAGAAGAATCGGATGATAAAGTTCTTCCCTTCCTTTCTAGTTCTCCTTTGCACGCAATTCCCCTCCTCTCCCCCCAAAAAACCCCAAAGCAAAACAAAACCCTCATGTGGCAGAAAAAATGTTTCAGCCTATTGTGCCCTTAAAATGACTTCCCTTTCCTTCTGTCTCTTCTGTTTTAGAAGAAGACAAGATGGTAGCAAAGGATAAGATGCAGGATACCATTACAAGAGTTGTTGATTTCTGACGTGGAATATATTTAGAAAGACATGAGTGGAACTATAGAGTATAAATAAAAGATGGGTTTTGCTCAGGACCTCAGTGCAGCCTGCATATCTCAGCAGTTCCAGGAGAATGATTCTTTGCATAACGAGGGCAAAGTTTGACAAACTTTTTGGGTGGATACCAAATGGATAAATCTTATGAAAAAAGTCATGGTTAATTTGATTTCATGGACATCATCTGTTCTGGAGACCAGATGTTCCCTTTGCACAAATAAGCACAGCTCAGGCAGCCAAATATATACTTAGTGAATTCTGGGCACAGCTTCATCTTTCTGTGCCATCACAATACTATAGGCATATAATGGCTGCTCTTGAAAATGGTAGACTTATCTCTGACTGGAGATGGACAAATGAGGAAGATCCATACTTTCTGCTTGCCCCATTGCCAGAACATACCACTCACTGCTTTACTCTCCCCATCACATGCATTTTGTACCTCTACTTTAAAAGTACTGTGTAGGCCATCTTAAGCCCTTCCGAGCAGATGGTCTTTAGCGCTTCATTCCAATATAGTAATAACTCTGATTGTTTACAGTACTTGGCACACCTCTTCCACTCCAGCATCTGATTGCTGCCCTATTCTGCCATTTTGCCCTGGCTATAATCCTCTCTGCTGGTCAGGAGTTGCCTTTTAAAAATTATTTTGCAGTTGATCCAGTGTTGGTCCATTAAGTTGTCCTGTTGCTTCCCATCCTCTAACCAAATGTTTTTTTTCAAACTTTGCAATTTTAAGATGTGTTGACCTCCACTCCCAGACTTCTGGGTGTTGAAATCCACTCATTTTAAAGTTGCCAAGTTTGAAAAACATTGCTCTAGAACAAGAGTGTCAAACTTGCAGCCTGCGGGCCGGATGCGTCATGCACTGGCCATGCCTATGCCCAGTTTAGCGAAGGCGAAAAAAGCTGTGATACGTCACATGACACCGCTGTGATGACGTGAGTTTGACACCCCTGCTCTAAAAGGTCCTTGCTCCATTCTAACCTTACTTCGTTTAAGTTGCCGCCCAGGTAAAAACATTTTATTTTTGCTTTTCCACTCCTATTCAGAGTATTTCTCTTTTTTCTTAAATCAGAATGCACATGTTGGAATAAAGCTATAATGTTTCAAAAAATGTTATTTTTGCTTCTATGATGCTGAATCATCAGTTCTTCCTTGTCATAAAGCTTATTTGGACCTATAGTTGCGTGTAGGAATGAAAAGGCAATCCGTTCCCCTTGCTTTGATTACTGAAGCCTCAGAGCACTGATGGTACAATATGGGGGGGGGGGAACGAAGACAGAAGAACCTTTGTTTGTGTCAAGGGAAGGGAAAGCCATCCATGTGCAAACATCTGTGAAAGCTGTCTCCTACAAAAGCAAAGGCATGGAGACTAATGGGGGAGGAATAATTTCTAAACAGTGCTTCTCAACCTCAGCCACTTTAAGATGTGCAGACTTCAATTCCCAGAATCCCCTAGACAGCATGCTGGCTGAGGAATTCTGGACTTGGAAGTCCACACATCTTAAAGTGGCTGAGGTTAAGGAACACTGCTCTAAAAAGAAAAGGCAAGCATAGGGGCTAGCCAATGAGGGTTGCCTTCCCTGTACAGGTGGGAGGAACAAGAAGCAGGGGAATAACCAATCAAATCCTGTGGTGCTCACAGCCCTGATTGAACATCAATCCAACTGCATGCTGGGCTGAAATGTTTAAAAGAGGTTCAGAAACAGCTGGGAGTTGCATAGGAGATGAGCAGCTTAGACTGCAACGGGGGAATTCCCTTTGCTCACAAAGGCCTGAATAATCCACATTTTAACTGCGCCACATCAGTTCACCCAGAAGCCCTGGGGTGTGTAATTGTTGGGGAAGATGAAAGCTTCCTGACAAAGTGCTCTGAGCATCCTCCCCAGATTGAAATGTGTGGCATCCCATTAAAATCCTTTGTGCATTCTGAATAGTACTTTGAATCTACAGTTTAGATATATTTCTGAAATTGCATTAGTAACTGGGTAACCGTGGAATACATTACCTTTAGGATTTGCTGACTGTTCTCTATGCCTTGTTCTTGCCAAGTATCAAGAATTTGTTCCACTGCAGCGTAGCCCATCCCATCATCCAGACTGGAAAAGACACGGAAGCTGATTGTACTTGTCATTGCTGAGGGAGGGGTGGTACGTCTCCCACTTTCATCAAAGGCCTGGAAGTGGGGTGGGGGGGAGGAGAAGAGAGAGAGAGAAAAAAAAATGCTTTTCTCTAGCCTGTAAATTGTGCCCTCTGGAGAAAAAACAATCATGTCCGGACATTAATCCTCTTGATGGGCTTGATTTCCAGAAGAGAGCAAGTGTTTTCATTTGAGAATCTCCACCCTCCATATTTGTAATGGTATAGCCCAAAGGCCTCACCTCTCAGTAGCATTTAAGCTATAGATATGGTTTTCCTCTCTCAGAATAAATCCAAATGAGCAACCCCTGAGCATATCTAGATTTTCCACCTCTTGAGGCTTTCTACCCCTCATGGACAGTTTAATTGGTTTTCCTGTACACGACAGAGAGTTGGACTAGATCAGTGTTTTTCAAACTTGCCAACTATAAGACATGTGGACTTCAACTCCCAAAAATCTATAGCCAGCAGTTGAAGTCCCCACAATTTAAAGTGCCAAATTTGAAAAATAGTGAACTAGATGATCCTCGTGGCTCTTTACAACTCTATAATTCTATGGTATTTGTGTGCAACAAGGCCTCAGGATAATATTTAAGATTGAGCCACTGTTACTTTCTTTTGTTTTATAAAGGCCAAACAGGAGTTTCAATTTTCATTTTTCAGATGAGCTTTACAATTTTGCTGATGAAGATGGCATATAAGGATCAGGCCAACCACAAGGCAATTAAACAGCAGCATCCATAAATGTCCAATAAACTCCTGGGACAAATGAAGAAAAATTAGAAATAGGAAAGCTCAGTCAAGAGAAAAAACATGGTGCCAAAAAGCAACGAGATAGTACAGATATTTGAAAAGAATATTTTCCTCTCTGTCTTTCATAGTTGCGCTATAAGTGCTATTTTCAAAACGAAACACAAGAAAACTTGACCTAGATCCCGGGTGTCAACCTCGATCGCATCACGTGATGTATCATAACATTTTTTGCCTTTGCTGAGCTGGGGTGAGCGTGGCCTGTGTGTGATGCATCTGGTCTGCACGCTGCCAGTTTGACACCGCTGACCTAGATTGAATTAAACGTGGTTGGAAAGCAAAACAGAGCATTTTAGTGACATGCATGGAGAAAGCACATTGAAAGCACTTACTTGCATAGAAAGATGACGTTTCAACTGCCTGTATGGAGTGGAAGCGGAAGGTGGGAGAGGCTTCCCTATTTTAAAGAGCCCGTAGAAAAAGTCTTCGATGCTCATTGTACCATTGTTGTGATCAAGGTTGCGAAATACTTCCTCCAGCATCTAAGAGGAAGCAAATGTTTCAAATTAGTAAAAATGTGCAGTGCCTCATGGGGAGAAAACATCCCAGTATAATTCAGAAAGTTCAGTGCAACTTAAATTCACTGATGCAGCCTAAAACCCAGAAAAATGAGACTAGGGAACAGCAGGTGGCAGCATCTGGCTAACTTCATCTTGGTTAATACTTACTATAGACGGAAACTCTTTGAGAATCCCAAGGCTGTAGGGCGGACTGGGGAGACCCAAAGCCTCCCAGAAGGCAATGACAAACCCATACTGTTGCCAAGGAAACAGCACACATGCATCCATGATTTCATTGGAAGTCAAGTTGAACCCCAAAAGACTTTTCCTGTGTTTAGGCTTATTGAACTCAGTCTTAAACTTGTTTTAAATGCTGAACATTTAAGCTGAGAATAGAGCTATTGTTGCACAGGTAGACCTGGATCTTGTGTTATTTAAGGAAAGGCTCTGTAACTTTGTTTTCATAAGAATTCTACTTTAATAAAAGTTTCCACAAATGCATAGGACAACCATATATTAGTCTCTGCAGCTTTTTCTCTGCTTTTGTGGCAACCTTCCTACCCCAAAGGACTAGCTTAAAAAAAACACCTCATGCCAAAGTAATATAAAGATGGGATTTTTACAATTCCTGTAATTTTGGAAAAAGTAGATCATATAAAGGAAAAGAAGTATAGTGAAAAACCTTATAAATCAGACCAAAATTCGCCTATAACCCTGTAAAATTATAAAACAGACAGTAGGGATACTGTTTGTCTTTGTTTTACTTCCAGGGTTAGCAAAATCATAATGTTAACATTGTTTTGTCAACTGAAGGATGCAGGACATGGGGTGGAAAGATTTTCATGTCCCTGAAGAGACGGAGGGAAAATTCCTATGGGAATTTCTATTGAGCCTACTGGAGGCTTAATAGATTTGCTTTATTTCATATTTTGCAAAAATCAATGGAAACCACGCCATTGATGATCTGCTACTAAATTTCAGCAAAATGCTGGAGAACTATAAAACTTGTTTAGGGGCTGCCTGGAGCCTATAAATCTCAGAATATTTTCCCCAAACCATGAGAATATATTTATGTTTAAATTTTCAAAGTTAAGGAAATAAGAATGACAGTTCCCAGCAGTTATATTGACCTAGGGTAGGGTAGGGCAGGGCAGGGCAGGGCAGAATCCTCATTAGGTACCTGAGTGTCAATATTCTGCAAACCAAACTGCTCACAAATGGAGACAAGCTTCTTTCTGTTCAAGTGACCATCTCGGGAAATTCCAAGATCGTTGCAAACCTCATGTAACTTCTCTTCTATCCAATCCTGAGAGGGGAAGATATTTGGAGATGTATTCAAGTCATCAGGATTCCAGAACCTCAACTGGCCTAAAAAGAAAGCAACAAAGCTTGATTTGGGAGAGAAAAAAAAACCCTACAAAAGCCACAAATAAAGTTAGTGAATCTTTCAAAAGTGAAAACTCTTATCAATGTTTTCCCTGATGTTTTCTAGTTATACTAATATAAAGACTGTTGCTTTTCCTTGCTGCTTATTTTAAATAATTTACACACCCTACATTGTTCATTATAGTCAACACTATGTCTAATAAACTCCTTCAACAATTAAAATAAATTAAGATATAGTTTAAAGGAAACATTTTTGGTGTAGGAGGTTAACCATAAGTCCTTCTAACTGTCCTTAAGTTAACTTCTAACTTAACTGCCATGTCCTTCTAACTGTGGCATGAACAGCATTATACAGCTGTTTCATACAAAGTTTTTTCATTATGACGTTGCCTTAATCTCTTAATTTCTAGTTCAGGTTGAGAGTCTTTAAAATTGCTTTCCATTGTTCCCATTTTCCTCTTCTTCTATTCCTCTCCTTCCAATACTGCTTGTTGCACACCTAATCTAGAATGTTCTATTAAAGTTTAGTTGGTTATATGCTGGGATCTGTTCAGCTCCTATGGGCCACCTTGGACAGTTCCATATCTTCCAAATAACACGCGGATCAGAACTACCGGTATGTACCTACTCTAGTCTGGCTTCTGCTCAGTACGGATACTTTGAAGACAGATAGTAACTGTGATGGAATATAATGAGGAGGTGGCTCTCCAGGAGGGAGGGGGTGCATTCCAGAGGAGTCAGAGGCAAAATCAGTCTGGATGTTCTGTGTGTGTGAGAGAGAGGGTGAAGACAGCCCCTTCCTAATAGTTCACAGTATATTATAGATGCAGATATGACATTACAGTAGAGTGCCCTGCCTACAAGATTTTGTGTGAAACAATAAAGAGCTCAGCTTGAAAGAACCTTCATGTATCGTTTTTGGTTTGGGGCCTGACAGTATCTTTAATATGTTGTTCAAAAGCACTTGACAATGTCTGGACCAAGAAAATTACTTTATGGTTGCATCTGTATTCTGTTACAATTAACTGTACACTCTCTAAAATTATAAATACAGTGAAAGGCAGAATTGTACTGTGTTAAATAAATGGGGTTGTAACAGACATTTTGAAGCTCTGAAAATTAAACAATTTTTAAATGTAGAAAAAAAATTAAAAGTCCCTCTTCTCCCTGCTCCCAAATCAAACAATCCTTCTCCCAGTCCATTTGCTATTCCATTTATTTCAAAAGAAACTGGCATCTTCTTCTCTTACCTTCAGCTTCATATTCTTCACTGTCCTGTGATTGCCAATGCTAAGAAAGAAAATAAGATTTTATTTTAATGCAGTAAATATGTACACCCAAAATACGAATAAAGCAATCGCATTAATCTGTTGGGTCACTAATGCCAATCTGGTGACACCTTTAAAATGTAACAGATAACTGGGATGAAGACCAAAAATATTTTCCTACTCCAGATGTAGATAATTTAATAATGAGAGCACTTCAATTCATTTACCTAAGTAAATTAGCTTCTTCCCCATGAAAATGTCTGTTTCATGGTATTTTGAAAAAGCAATTCCACAATCAAATATACACTACCAATAATAGAAATACAGGTAGTCCTCAACTTACAATGGTACTGAAAAAAATGATTTATGATTGGTTTTCACACAACACCCCCACAGTCACATGATCAAAATTCAGGGGCTTGGCAATGGTACTTCCAATGGTTGCAGCATCCTGAAATCATGTGATCACCATTTGCAACCTTCTCAATCAGCTTCTGTCAACCGGGAAACCTGTATTCACTTAATGACTGCATGATTTACTTTATAAATTTGGTTTTAAAAAAATGGTGGAAATTCAGGTGCAAGTCATTTAACAACCACCTTGTTTAGCAATGGAAATTCTGGTCCCAACTACTTGTATCCCTCTGCGACCCTATCTTTTATCCCTGAAGTTTTCATGAAGGCTCTTGACACAGAGCCTTTCTGATTCTCTTGCAAAAGATTACATCTCCTTTTAACGTTATTTGCAAAGTAGACTTTAAGTTACCTTTCCCTCTCACCATCCCCTGTTTTTTTGCTGTTTTTTTAAGCAATAAAAGTACTTGAAATGGAAAGAGCTGAAGAAGGGCCTGTTTAAAAAATAATCCGTCAGATAGGTGGACACAATTAATACATGTGGGTGCTTGCTATATAGGGGGATGAGGCTATTTGTTTTCAAAGACTTGCACGTCAAGGAATTATGTGCCTCAAATTTGAGAGAGAAGGGATGGGCAGCCTTGATATAAAACAAAAAAATGGCAGGAGAAGAAAGATAGATCATGCTGGGCATATTCCCCACCATGCCATTTTGTTTACTGTCACAGCAATAGCAATAGCACTGGCAATAGCACTTAGACTTATATACCACTTCATAGTGCTTTACAGCATTCTCTGAGAGGTTTACAGAATTAGCATATTGCCCCCAGCAATCTGGGTCCTCACTTTACTGCCCTCGGAAGGATGGAAGGCTGAATCAACCTTGAGCCGGTCAGGATCGAACTCCTGGCATTGGGCAGAGTTAGTCTGCAATACTGCATTCCAACCACTGCACCACCACAGCATTTAGGACATGCGTTTCAACATTCCCATTTGACAGAGGGGGAAACCAAGGAGGCACATGCCCAGGGAGCAGCGTTTTTAAATTTTCAAGAACAGCTACTACATTATGCCACAGTAAATGCCCTTCTTCCTTGCCCCTCCCCAATCAAAGCCCTAGGAATTCAAATATACAAAGAGCAGAACCAATGTAGCCTGGCCAGGATTATACAATCTGTTCAGAATCTGAGCATGAGCAGTAAAAGGATATTCCCCCCAAAGGATATAGAACAAACAAACAGGATTATTGCAGAGTCCTGGATTATACAACTTTACATGGCATGGATGGATTTAAAATACAGGGTAAATTCAATTTAGCAGATCTTAGCAGAACGGACTCTACATGCAACAGGCCCAATTCTGGTGAGAATTTACATCATTTCCATAATGTGCCTTCATGCATAGGAAACAAATTGTGTAAGTTTGTGCCATTTTATGTCATTTCCGTAGATTACATACGATGGCATCGTGCCAATAATGAACGAATGATGTAATATGAAAGTATTTCATGTGCAATGTAAGTACATGAATAACAGACAGCCTCTCTCTCCAATTAGCCTATTAAAATGTTTCGCGGTCCTGTGGGAAAAAGTCTTCCTACAGATAGGTAAACATCACATCTCTTCCCCTGACAAAAGCAAGCAAGAGAAGAAAGTCATAGCACCACAAAAATAAAGGGAGGAGCAGAAAGAAAGATTCTGTACATGTGTGCTGATCTACAGTGTAGAAATATACCAATGCTGTTCACAGAAGGTTAGGAAACCCCTCTCGGCTTCCTGCAGACACAGGAAAGATCAGACAACCATAACTTGGAGAACATCTATAGACATCAGACAATCAGATGTTCCTGTCACCATCTAGCAAACAAGCCATCTAAGGACAGGGCTGAATACCAAGGCGAGATCTCTGTGTTATCAGGACTCTGAGTCCTTCTCCTTCATGAGATCCAACAAAAAAGCATTAAGTGGCAAATGCAATATGGGTTTTTTTTTACATATCTATCCCCATTCATATATATATAGCAGAAAAGAGGTCCATTTGTACATTAAAAAGGCACGTGAGGAAAGGGACAAGACCAGTGCATTCTGTCACTCTGTGACCCTTTGAAAAGATGAACCCAAGTAGGTGGGCAGGAGAGGCTTCACCACCCTCAGCAGCAGATCCCTTTTCCTCAAATGTTCCTGCGAGATTTAGACCCCCATCTCATTTTTCAAAGGGATGGGATCGAGGAGTAAAAACAAAAGCATTTCTACTTTTCAAACATGCACGCTACTTCCAAACTGCAACAGGAAGAGAGGACTCCGTAACTAATCCCCACAAATCTAGAAGGAGAACAAATGATTGCTTCAAGGATTTGGGAGCTTGTTTTTCTTCTTCGGGCTCAACATCTGTCATTCCATATGGAGAGCTTTGGGCTGTAAGAATCCGACAGTAGCAAAGACTCAGCCAATGTGACAAGTAATGGTTGGTTTATTTTTAAAACAGGCATCAAAACACAGTTGTAACCGAAATGATATAATATCTCCCAATGCGACTCTAGGAGATCTGCCTCTGCAGCTGTTTATGAAGCAATTCACTGTTCATATCCACAGCTGCAAAAAAAATAGCCCATATATTCAACAGGATATTTAGGTGGCAGAGTTTTAAAGCACCATCTAGGAAAAACAAACAACTAGAAGTCGATGGCCGGCGACCTCATGGATGCCCAAAACAGAGATGGCAAGACACCATCAACAAAGATATGCAAGCTGCGGGCCTGCGCCCTGGAGACGCAGCTGACCATGCGGCGCTCAATGATCCAAAAAGC
>JANHFL010004985.1:68211-81869 GCA_032468155.1 Oxyrhabdium leporinum
CCCCCCCCCCCCCCCCCCCCCCCCCCAAAGAAGCTCTTGATTTCTGAGCTAGCAAGGGTCTGGCCATGAAATATTTATGCCCATCCCGCCGAGCGATGATGAGCTTCACATCGCTTTTATTTTTCTTTTATCTTTTAAAAAATCCCTCAGACTGCAGTGCCAGAGATTATAAAACAGTCGTACATTTAAAAGGTATTTTATTTATTCATAGCTTTGATTGGTTTGCTTGCCAGATTTTTCCCAGAATGGCTTTTCGGGGATAACGCAGCTTTTCCAAACCTGGCACTTGGCCTCGTTGTGAGTCCCAGGAGGACCAGCATGGCTTTTCTCTACACTGTGGGAATTCTAGGAGCTATATTGTCAACACACCTGGAAGAGAGGCAGAATGGGTAAGGCTGCCTAAAACCCACACAGATCCTCCTAGAAGCTGAAATGTTACTCTACATAGCAATTAGCAGGACAAGTGGAAGTAAGGTCGACTTAAGACCACAATTGAACCCAACTGCTAAGCAAGACAGTTGTTAAGTGAGGTTGGCCCCAGTTTATGACCTTACCACAACTGTTAAATGAATCACTGCAGTTGTTAAGTTAGTAACATGGTTCTTAAATGAATCTGGCTTCCCCACTGCCTTGGCTTGTCAGAAGAGCACAAAAGGCGATTACTTAACCCCAGGACGCTGCAACAGTGATACATACATGCCAGTTGCCAAGCGTCTGAAGTTTGATCATGTGATCCCCATGGTCATGTGATCAAAACTCAGACACTTGGCAACTGGCATGTATGTATGTCCCAGAGTTAAGCGATCACCTTTCACAAGCTACTGACAAGCAAAGTCAATGGGGAAGCCAGATGTTGCGATAGTTGTAAGTGTGAAAAATGGTCATAAGTCACTTTTTTCAGTGCCACTGTAACTTTGGACAGTCACTAAATGAATGGTTCTAAGTTGAGAACGACTTGTACTTTGCTGATCTGAGGCAACGTTACCCTAATTTGATGGGTCCTGTCCATTATATTTTGGGCTGGGCTGGACATAGGCAAGGCAACTGTGTTCCTTCCACATTATTTTTGAGTACATTTCTGCTTCTCGCCTTCCTTTTCATGCAGGGCCTTCTGCAAGAATCAATTCCAATCCATCAGCACCTCAAATTTGGCAACGTTGTTAAGAGGCGTTAAACAGGGCATAGGCATACTTGGGGGTAATATTGAAAAACTGAGGAAGATTGAATACGCTCAGCATCTACATAAAAAACCACAGCTTTCGGCTAAATTGGGAAGTTAAAAAAAATTGCTGAAGATAACAGTGGAACAACAATTTTCTACAGTTGCTAACAATAATACATAGATTTGTCCCTGAAATCCCCTGGAGCTCACCTTGACTCAAAGAAGATTTTATCTTACTAAATAGATACATAGCTCAGAACAAGCAGATATTATATTTCAGAAGAGCAGTTGTATGTGCTGACATATTGCCATGCCCATCCAGTGACAAAGCCATTAAAATACCTAATACTAGAGATCACCAGATCTTGCTGGGAGGTGCCTATTCATAGGAACACATGAAACAAACACCAAGGAAGCCTCCTGAATCAGATCAAAAGCCAATCTAATCCCTCTTCTCAAGCAGAATATACATTGGAGAGCCCTCTAGATAAATAAATTTTAGTGATGGTTTTCTAAAAGAGAAATTGCGAATAGATATATTGACCCCTATAAGAAAAGAATATTTTTAGCTCATGGTTGAAATATGAGGTCCTTAGTACTCTCTGAGCTTGGTTATTTCTTACAGATATTTCATTACCAAGCTAGGTAACATCATCAGTGCTAGTTGGGAATGGGGTTTGCTTTCACAATGCTCACAGAAACCCATGGCTTAATTATATTTTGTTCCTTGCATAAGCAGCATTACTTTTCTTTAGAAGAATGTCATAGGTGCAACTAATAGCTTGTGGCTTGAAAATATATTGTACAGCCTAGAAGCCATAACTGCCATTATTCAAACATTGGGATGGGAGTAGGGAGCCAGCATGCCGGAGGGATTTCTGGGAGTTGAAGTCCAATCTTAAAGTTGCCGAGATTGAAAAATCCTGCTCTAGAGGATACCACAGTTCAGATAATTTTGGTTTAGCTCTTGCTAAGACCTCTACCCTACTGCTGCCATAACAAAACAAAGGAAGGAAAGCACATACAGCAAGGCTTGGGAATTCTTTCCAACTCTTTTACTAGCAGCAGCCATAGGAGGTATTTATATTTTTTCCTGTGTAACAAAACAATGTGGCCTATTTGCAAATGGATATGTTTTTCGCTCTTCCCTCACATTGCTCAATTTATATCTGTATGCATGTACAGCAAATACAGGACAGATTGCATATGCCCCACCCTGGAACGTGTGAATGGGGAGGAGGAAGAGTGGGCATCTCCCTTTCACCTAGGGATGCATTGGGAGATTTTTTTTTTTCCTTGCCTTTTTTTCTCCCTTCAGCTTCTGGCCAGATTCAACACTTTTTAAAAACTCAGTCTTTTTTCTGGTTGGTCACCTTCTCACCCTATACCAAATTTGTTCCAATTCAGTTTTGTTTCAAAGAGTTATCCCTGCTGATGGGACTGGGTCCCAAGACCCTTTTCGTAATTTCTTTCCAAGATTTTGTTGGGTTGGAAAGAATAACAAAACATCCACACCTCTGAAGCAGTACACATGTAGCCGTTACAAAAAGCACAGCTTTGTATGTAGTCATTTTATTGTAGGACTGATGGATACGTGGAAAGTTTTCAAAGGTCAGGAAAAAACACAGCACACAAAGAACAATAAAAACAAGAGCAAGCCTGAGACAGACCATATGCCAAAAGAAACAGAACAAGATAACCAACAAGGTCAGTAGCCTCTTGAGAGGCTAGTTGGTTTCGTGTTATAACAAAAAGTCTGTAAGCAACAACCAAATTCTGACAGTACCAAGGACTCCATAGTTCAACTTTAAGCTATGTATATTATCTTATATTGACGAAGACTGTTTTCATCCCAAAGGTGCTTTTTCCAAAGGCAGCTGGACTTTCTTGGTCTTTTTACTTGAAAACTCAAAGGTACAATTGGACTTCATTTTTTCTTGAAGAAGTTTCACTTCTCATCCAAGAAGCACCTTCAGTTCTGACTGAATGCTGGGGAATGGAATCAGCCCTGAGAATGCTTCTTGAATCAGAAGTGAAATGTCTTCAAGAAAAAAACAAAGTCAAGTTGCCTTTTGAAAATCCACCTTTGGGACAACCATGACCTGGATGATTTAGAATCTCCGTAGACATTTTCCTTGAAAACTTTTCATTTCATTAGAACCGATGCTGCTTCTTGGATGAGAAGCAAAATGTTTTCAAGGAAAAAAAACCCCAAGAAAGTCCAGTTACCTTTTGGAAAAGTACCTCTGGGACAACCATGAGCTGGATGATTGAGAATCTCCAGAGACAAGACTGTCTGCCTGTTTACAGAATGGTTGCCTACAATATTTAACATCTGAATACACACCAATGCTTCCATGTGATCTGGAAGTCATTCTACATTGGCTTCTTGTAGATTTGCTGGTCAAGTCATGGACAAGCAATGTTAGAAATAATGAAAAATCAAGACTTCCATGAGCAGAGTTTGAACATTATGCTACCAAAGATGATGGTTCCTTTGAGAAAACGATTCTTATAAAGGTCTTAGTTTGAGAGTGAGTGAGTGAGTGAGTGAGAGTATAGTCTATAGCAGGGATGTCAAATTCGTGGCCCACGGGCCGGATGCGTCACACACTGGCCACTCCCATCCCAGGTTTAGCGAAGTGGGAAAAAGTTGCGATATGTTACGTGACGACAATGTGTCATTCTAAGTTTGACACCCCTGGTCTATAGTCCACATCCATGGGACAATTATCTTCTCCTTCCCCCCCCTCCCTCCCTCATTTTAGGCTGGCTGTCCAAATGCAAGGATATGAACATGAGTGACCAATTGATTGACTAAATGAGTTAGAATTAAGAACTCTTACTTCTTTGATTAGACCACACATATTATCAGCACTTCAGAACTTCAACTTAAAAACCCCAAACTGAGAATCTCCAAGTGGCAGTCAGAAAATATAAAGGAAAGAAACCTTAGGGTTTTTGATGCCCCAGATGAATCTTCTTTATTTACCCTCTGGTAAAGTATCTACTCAGCAAGATGAATCCAGTCAATTTAAAAATATTTTCAATGCAAGAACAAACAAATAGTTTTAGCCCTGAGGACTGGGCAGAAGAAATGTCCGAACACACATTCTTTTCTTTGCTAACTACTGTCAGGTTTAATCAACCTGAGTAGCTATTTTTGTAAGCAATTACTAACTATGCTGCAACTCTTATTGTTATACCATATTTTAACTTATTTCTTTAAAACAAAGTCAGCTTGGCTGCCCCTTCAGTTACTAGACATCCAAAATATTTCCTTAGCTTTGCAATAATGTTTTAATTTTGCAGCACATTTGAAAGTGTAAAAAGTTTAATTGCATTACATTAAGTTAGTTTTCATTTTACACACTCGGAAGCCCTTTTCTCAGCAAAGAAGACAGTTCCTTTAATTCTATAGTTCATGCCCAAGAGGCTAACCTCCATTTAATTTACTATCAATTGTCTCCGTCTTCTTACTTATTCTAAGCCAGTGTTTCTCAATCTCAACTTTAGGATGGGTGGATTTCAATTCATAGAATTCCTCAGTCATATAAGTTGGGGCTTAGGAATTCTGGGAATTGAAGTCCGCTCATCTTAAAGTTGCTGGATTGGGAAACACTTCTCTAAATTGTCTTTTGGTTTACGGACTCATTAATGCTAGGCATTTTCATTTCCAAATTTCAGTCATTTTGTGCAAAAGAGGCATTTCCTTAACAACTATAGACTATAATGTTTTTCTTGGCAGCTGTATGTATTTAATTTTTAGTGTTGTGATTGCAGTTCACTTTTTCATTGATTTTATGATTGCTTACCACCCTGAGTCACATGTCTGAGATGGGCAGTCATACAAATTGAATAAATACATTTTAAAAACTCTGACATATGGTCAGAAATAGCTTTATTCTGACAAGCCTGGAATATCAGCCAAGAAGTCTCGCATAGCCTGTTTCTCAGATCATAAAGGTGGATACCAGAATGCAAAGGAAAAGAGTCATATATTACACCCTGAAAGAAAACAACTGTGATCACATAAAAACTGCTTTCATACCTTCCACTAAGACATGGTTTGTTTACTGTACTTATAGTTTGTTGACCAACTCTCAACTGCTTACAGTATTTTTACCTAATACACTTCATCAAAGTCAAGCAAATGATGCTAAAGTTTAATATATCTTGTGATCTAAGTCTCAGAGACAGAATCTGGGGAAACAAATACCTTACAGGTCTTTGGAAAATCTATTATTGAAGATATGTGGACTTCAGCTACCACTGCTCCATGGTGGCACAGTGGTTAGAATGAAGTATTGAGTCTAACTCTGCTGACTGCCAGCAGTTTGATCCTGAACAGATCAAGGTTGACTTAGCCTTCCATCCTTCTAAGATCAGTAAAATGAAGAACCAGATTGTTGGGAGCAATATGCAGATACTGTAAACTTGTTAGAGAGAGCTGTAAAGCACTATGAAGCAGTATATATATATCTAAGTGCTATTGCTTCTTTGGAAGCCATCATACCTTCAACTTGAAGTCCATACATCTCCAAGTGGTCAAATTTGAGAAACACTAGATTAGGGATTGGCCCATGAGTACCACATTATGCGTAACTTCCTCCCAAATAGTTTTAAAAATTAGATCATAGAATGCTGTGACTACCTTAATTTGTTTGGTACTAATATTTCTAATTCCCATTTGCCAACCAATCAAAACCTGTTAACCTTTTGATGAGTTGACATGTCCCTCCTTGTGCTTGCAGCTAATTCTTCTAAATTGCATATAAACTAAACACAATATTTATACAATGAAGCCACCAGTTCCTACTTAGAGGAGAACTTACTATAGGAAATCAAAGCCACTTGGCCCAAATGCTGCTTCACACTTCATTATACACACAGAAACTTTTCTAAATGGATTATGGTTGCACTACGTATTTCTCCTTTCCTAGTGGTTGCCAGAATCTCAACATTTCCAAAATAGGTCTTACCTGGTTGTTGAAAGGAGTCTTCATTTGTTAATGTGCTAGACAAGATGAGGATTAGTGCATCTTTAAACTGATCAAAGTGGACCTTTAAAAAAAGAAGAAGGAACTATTAGTATATCTGCTATACTGTAGTACAAGGTGCCTTACCCCTACTTGGTGCCAAATTTGGCTTATTCCATCATGCAAACAGTTCTGGAAGTCTGTTCTCCAAGTCTCAGAAACATTGGGAACTTCCCAGGGATCTTGCTCTCTCACATTCTCCCACTGGCTTTTCCAGCAACTCTACAACTCCAGCTTTTTTGGGGTACAGTATTGTGCAGTCAAGGCTGAACAACCTCTTCACTTTTTACTGTCCTACGGTATTCACACAACAGCTGACCATGGTAGAGCCCTGTGTTTTATTCTGATTTGAAGTGTCCTTCCCCGGGCTTAAGCTGGCAAGGTATAGGGCTTCACCCTACATACAGGTAGTCACCTAATTAAGGGTTTTGTGCAAACATCGCTTGCCAATTCAATTGACTTTCTCTCTAAACAGAATGATCCCTTCTCTGCTCCTGGAGATAATATTTTAACCGCTATATCAGCCTAAAGTTAAGTTCATGCAACATTTTATCACCGAACCTGAATTAACAAAACACAATACCTGAGCTCATGTAGCATTCTCTGCTTCCTCTTTCCCTGCATCCCGTACAATCACATTGTGGCTTAAAGCAACAGACTTTTTCACACAACTTACTAAGACAATGGCTGACACAACACCAACCCTCCTTTTTAGCTTAGCGTAAGCTAAATCTGTATGGAGCCATTCTACGAATGCCATTTGTACATGTGCCTACATGCAAGCAAACAGTGCCACCTCAATAAATACTTCAGAAACTGAACATGCAATCGAGCTATAGAGATCTTGGTGCATATCACCAGAAGTAATTAAAAGCATCTTGGGAATCAGCTCAATTAAACTTCATAGCAGTGGCCTCATTTATACATTAAGAGCTGCCATTCATCCTACCAATATTTCAAAATGCTGGTGTACTTAAAGCAGTTTGCAGAGAGGAAGATTTTCCTGATTAAAAAAATACCTTGACATTTAAAATAAATGAGCTTGACTATAAGAGGAGGGAGCATTAGATTATGCAGGGCTCTGTGCACAGCACACTGTGCATTACAATTAATCATGGGGGGTGGGGAAGTTGCAAGACCTAGTCATCTACTCATCCACAGCACTCTTGCACTAACTAAGAAGTGTAACACAACAGCACACTCGCCCACATTTAACAAAAGTAATCAGGTAAATTGGGTTTAAGATGTTATTTACTTACTCTCAAACTTAGGTGCTACTAAACTGCAAAAATCCAAATATTCAAAGCACTGAGAACTTTTCAGAATTCCAATGAACAATTAAAGTAAGGGTCACAACTAGGAAAATGTTAAATATTTCAAAGGGCAGTGCATAATTTTGAGCCCAGATGCTTTCATTGTTCACAAAATTTTGAACATGTTAATCTCACTAGGCCAATATATGATCGCATTAATATTATTTCTGGCAATTTTACACAACATCTCAGCTTCAAAGTCAGGGCTCACCACAGGAAGAATAAAAAAAAAAAGTCCACTAACTCCACTAACATATAAAATTGGGTAACACGTATCATAATAAGCCAAAGTGTAGTTTGGTTTTGTTTTAGCATGTGGTATGAACTCAGTATTGTCAGCGGTGGGCTGCTACGGGTTTGCATAGGTTCGGGCAATGGAGTTCGGCGAACCGCCAAACCCCATTCCTGGCTGGCCCCGCCCACCACTCCCTGCCCCTCCCAGGAGTCCCCACACGGCCCGTTTTGGATCCCAGGTAAGTACAGGGCCTGCGTAGAGCCTTGGGGAGGGCGAAAAATGGGCCTCCCGGAGGCTCCAGAAGGCAGGAAACGGGCCCGTTTCTGGCCTCCAGAGGGCCTCTGGAGCCCAGAGAGGGAAAACACCCACCACCACCATGGTGCAGGAGGCTGATTAGGCCATGCCCACCATGGCCATGCCCACCCAGAACCGGGCAGAGAACTGGTTGCTAAAATTTTTGAAGCCTACCCCTGAGTATTGTGGTTTGTAAAATAGTTTATAGCTTACTATTTTAGGTGAAAAGATCTGTAATAACGTATTGGACTGCAGTTAAAACAAATTAAGGCTTGGCAATGAAGCCATTGTTTCATCACAATTTATTGAGTAAATCATATTTGCCTAAATTCGTCAATATGCTAAGACATACTATGGCTTGTTTTATTTAGGCATATGTGCAGACACAGCCATAATCTTTAGTCCATGACTTTATTCTGTATTTCATCTGACTAAAAGCAGCTTTCTAAGGTCATTCTCATCTCAATTTAATTCTCAAAAAACAAAGTGGCAGAAAATAAACCATGGAATGCCATGATGAAAAGCAAGAATTCTGTTACTGAACATTTTCATTTGCTGAAATATCTGATCAATAGAGATTATTTCATTAATTGCAGTAGCCAGGAATCAATGAAAATTGCATATGAGGTCTCCATAAACAAACAGGAGACAAACAAACATTGATGATAAAGTTCAGGCCAGTCAATCATAGAGAAAGAACAAATTGAAGCATATTATTTTCCTTTATTAACAGAACATTTATGCTTTAAAAGGAGATAGTTGAAATACAACCAGCTAAAACCTTAGAAGTAGCTCAGTATCTCTCAGTATCTCTCCTACCACTTTTCCAAAACACTATTATTTCAATATAAGAAAATACATGTAGCTTAGGGTTGCCTGACCAGTTAACCCACTATAGCACAGCCACTACAAGGTATGAAAAGGATAGCTCTGTCATATATCAGAAGCATCTCAGAAACAACCGACTATAACAACCATACAGAATAACTGTAGTACACATACCAACTAAAGTCATCCCAAGCACCTTAAATAAACCAAAGGCCCAGTACAGTAGCCCAGAAGCAAAAAGAGGAATCATCTGTAACATACACTGTAACAGTCACTATGTAGGATAGACAAGCAGAAGACTAGCATAACATATCCATGAACACCAACTTGCAGTCAGAAGACAGGATGAAAACTTCTTAATCCTACAACATGTGGGCAGACTCCACCATATTTTCAACTGGGAAACTGTGAGCATCCTAGGCCAAGCTAAATTCAGGACTTCCTGGAGGCTTGACATTCAGACAAACCATCCATCAATAGACACACTGAAATAAACCACATTTACACATCATTAAAAAGAGACAATTTTTAAAAAAACTAAGAAGGAAAAAAAAGACCAAGCACGTTCAGCAACTCACACCTAGATAAGAAGTAACACTAGACAAACAATCAAGAAGAAAGCAATGCTACCAATAAAGAAGAATGTTTGTAGCTCGGGGTTAAAATGAGGGGTCCTTGGTGCTCTCTGAGCTTGTTTTCTTGCAGACGCTTCATTACCCTAAAGCAATACTCTAATGAAGGAACTACAAAGGAGAAAACAACACTCCTACCACATTGGCAGGACATATTTCTGTGTATAAACAGGGAGCAAACCCCACCTTCCTCACACTGATGATGTTACTTAGTTGGGTAATGAAATGTCTATAAGCAAACAACCAAACCCAGAGAGCATCAAGGACTCCACTACTTATTATGCAATTGGGACTACATTTTAAGGTAATATTAACAAAAGAAAAAGGAAAGTGTATGAGAAGACGGAAGGGGATTTCGTTTGATGGAGTAGAAGAAACGAACGTTTCTCTATTGGGGTTGAAATTCCTTCCTTGAAATTGCAGCTGCAAGCAGAACAGATGGCCAGGGTTTGGATCACATGAAGCAATTTTACCGTGACTGAAGCTCAAAGGGAAGATTAAGAAGAGTGAATTTAAACCAAGTTCAGAAGGGGTGGGGTGTGGAGAGGGAAACAATATCACAATTTGACAGGGCGAGCTCAGTGGAAAATGGATCAAAGTTGCCCCGCATAGGCTTTGTTGCTCCTAATCAAGACTCTAGCAATTGGATTCATTGTTATTTTTAACACTGGAGTTTTGTATCAATTCTTTGTTGAAATATCCTTCTGTTCCTGGAATGCAGCCTGGCCCACATGGATGGATCACAAGACATGTAAAAAAAAAAAAGCCAGACCAGTTTTGCAATTAATTAGACACAGGAACAGCGAGATGCTACATTAAAAACTATGCTATGGACCTGTTGTAGAATATGTAGAATGTACACCTGCACCGTTGTTTTTCAGAATATTACATCTCACTCTGCATATTCAGTTGAAAATATCTTAGCACCTTTGTGCCTTGAGGCATTTCACCAGGACTTAAAAAATCAGTTTGAGGAAATCACAGCTGAAAAAGCTTCTTGGATAAGAAGCAAAACGTCTTCAAAGAAAAAATGGAAGTTCATTTGCCTCTTGAAAAAGCACCTTTGGGTCAGTTTGGGGAAACATTGTACAGCTTACTATAGGGGGAAAAAGAACTAGGATTATAAATGGGATTTAGTATCAGACTGGAAAGGGCCTTTATGCTCTAAAGGAGTGCTTTTCAACCAAGGCCATGGGATATTCCAGAGGGGCCCCAGGTGAAGAACATATAGTGGAGGGCTACAGCATGTGCTGAGGGGGTCGTGGAAAAGCAGTGCATTATAGTGCTGGTTGGTGCTGGAAAATGCACCAGCTACTGTCCCATGTGTGAATCTAGTCATGAGATTTGGACACAGAAGAAAACAAGATCAGAAAGGGACTATAGGTAGTCCTCAACGTACGACCACAATTGAGTCCAAAAATTCTGTTGTTAAGGGAGACATTTGCTAAGTAAATTTTGCCCCATTTTATGACTTTTCTTGTCTCAGTTGTTAACTGAATCACTTCAGTTGATCAGTTAGTAACCTGCTTGTTAAATGAACCCGGCTTCCCCATTGACTTTACTTGCAAAAGGTGATCACATGACCCTGGGACACAGCATGGGTCATAAAGACGAACTAGTTGTCAAGCATCTGAATTTTGATCACAGGATCATGGGGATGCTGCGAAGGTCATAACAGCGAAAATCCGATTTTTCAGTGCCGTTGTAACTTTGAATGGTCACTAAATAAACTGTTGTAAGTTGAGGACTACCTGTACTGATGAACAAAGCTTCTAAACAAAAGCTCTAAAATGGCCACATTCTATCCCAATATAGAGTTCAAATGACACAAATAACTATGCATCAGGTTTTTTCCCAACTTGGTGCCTTCCAGTTCTCTTAAGACTAAAATTTTGCTAGTCCAACTTAGCCAAAAGACACTACATCAGATATGATCACTGAGTAGCCTGTTCAGTGCAAAAACATTGCCAGTTCCAGACCACAGCAGGTTAAAATTTCAAGCACTGTAGTGTGGAAAGCAAAGACAGACCAAAGAAATATAAAATATTACATTTTTAATGTTCCCTTCACAGTGTTTGTGATGTCAGTCCCTCTGGGTTTTCTGGAGTTAAAAAAAAAACCCAGCTTCTACTTTGAAAGGCTCATTTTTAAAAATGTATGAATCAAAATTTACACAAGGTGATGTTGAGCTCATGAAGTAGAAAAAGGTAAAAAAAAAGTTACAGTGGTGTTTTCATGAGACCTAACTTTGAGCTGTAAACCTATCCTCCTGGAGCTGGTAGCATCAAAATCAAATAAACAAATAAAATCTCTCCATTCCCCAGGTATATTGGGAGTAAAATGTCCAGAACTCCCACCAGGCACAACAAAATTCCAGAGTACTAGACCCACTACATTTGGAAGAACTAAATTACAAAAAGTAACTAAAGTAACTTCTGTAACTAAATTACAGAAAGCTGCTGCAGCTTTTACATTGTTGTTGAGCCAGCTGTTTGAGTAGACCTGTCTGAATTGCTGCATTCAGACAGACAAGGCAATACTGAATGTCCTCCTTCCAATAGTTCTAGAATGGTGTTTCTCAACGTTAGTGACTTTAAGACATGTGAACTTCAGCTTCCGGAATTCCCATACTGCCGGGGGAATTCTGGGAGTTGAAGTCCATGCATCTTAAAGTCACCAATGTCTAGAAACACTGTTTTAGAACATGGATTTTCAAACTTTTTCAAGTCACGGAACCTATTTGTTACAAAAACTTACCTCCTCTGAAATCCAGATCAAGAGGCAAAATTCTAGCAATAGAAAACTGATGATAAAATAACAAAGTAAACTGTTTAGTGTAAATTCAACATTAACATGGGAGTGAGGAACTCACCATAATTATTTCTGTGCTGCTAAATTAGATGCTCCCACCTCTTTCACCTTCCTCTTGCCACAGAACACCTAGGCTGCTGAGGAAAATGTTTGTTGGAGTTTGGGGACAATTAGGAAGTCATTTTGTGGGAAGAGTTCAGTGATGGAAAGGAAAGGTAGCAAATCCCTACATGTGGGCCTGGATACAAATATTGGTGGTATAAGTGTAAAAGCAAAAGCAGTATTGAGGTGAAAATAAAGGGGATGGCTGTCTGTGCATTCAAGATTACTACATTTGAGAGTCCTCTCTCCGCTTGTAGGTTCCCTCCAGGTTCTAAGGTCCCCCTGAACCCAGTCTAGAAACCTCATTCTGGAGCATATAGGCTCCACTAGTTGCAATGGATACATTCTGTCCTCCAGCAGGGCAGTTCTTCTTCTCTAGGGCATGAGATTTTTACCTGGCAAAACCTAGTCAAAGGAAGAATGAATAGGGGAGGCTAAATCTAAATTACCATTCAGTGGGAGCAGCAATCATGCGAAGTCTTGAATTGAATGGCAGTATGGAGAAGAAATGTCGAAGGAAATCCCAAAATGACCAAAAATCCATTCAATAATTGGAAGACTAGATCCCCAGAAAAACTTTTCTTTAAAGCTAATTCAATGCAATCACTTAAAATAACTATGCTGCTGGCATAGGAGAAGCTAATGTCTTTGGAAGGAGTTATCAGGTGATATCACAAGCCTCATTTAAAGCACAAGTGCAAAAAATACATCCCACGCATCTCACCCATATCATCCCTTGATATTGAAACCCACGCATCTCACCCATATCATCCCTTGGGTGGAGGGAGACCAAAACTTTGACTCTAGTTTTGCAACGTGAGGGACTTTAAGGGAAACCAGGATGTGGCAGGGTATCAGCTTCTCCAAAACTTCACCTGAGGGTAGCAAATGTTTTCACTTGGGTGTTTCTCCAAATGCAAAGGCACACGAGATGAACCCATCACCATTGGTTGCAAAGCAGCCATATCTGGGGCCTGTTCCTGTTGCTACATTACTTGGTTTAGGACAATAGTGTAAGAGATAGAAACAAAACACATAGAAAATTCTCCCATCCACCTCTGTGAGCTCCCCTCTGTGTTATCTGGATGAGCCTCGTGGCCCCAGAAGTCAAAAGAGATGGATTTTATTATGTACCTAGCTTAGATTCATCTTTTTTATTAGAGGGCATGCAGGCCACTTCTGCTGATTCAATCTAGCGGTTCAAATCCCACTAGGCTCAAGGTTGACTCAGCCTTCCATCCT
>JANHFL010004986.1:13446-29954 GCA_032468155.1 Oxyrhabdium leporinum
AACCTTGAGCCTGGTGAGATTCGAACTGCCAAATTGCAGGCAGCCAGCAGGCAGCAGAAGTAGCCTGCAGTACTGCACTTTAGCCACTGTGCCACCATGGCTCTTCTCTAAGTGAGAAATTTGTTAAGTGAGTTTTGCCACATTTTATGGCTTTTCTTGCCCCATTTGTTAACTGAGCCACTGCGGTTGTTCAGTTAGCAACACGGTTGTTAAGTGAGTCTGGCTTCTCCACTGTTGCTTGTCAGAAGGTCGCAGAAGGCGATGGCATGACCCTGAGACGCTGCAACCATCGTAAATGTGAATCAGTTGTCAAGCATCTGAATGTAAACCATGTGACCATGGGGATGCTGCAACGGTCGTAAGTGTGAAAAACCATCATAAGTCCCCTTTTTTCAGTGCTGTTACAACTTTAATGGTCACTAAGTGAACCGTTGTAAGTTGAGGACTATCTGTGTATTATTTTGTTTCCCCAAAAATTCCTAGCTTGCACTTTCTGTTTCTTCTTTTGACGACAAGGTTCCCTCTATTAGAGGTCTTGGCTAGATTAATAAACAAAATGGAGCTGCTGAATTTGATTCCAGAGGCCAACAAATCATGATAGCTCTTTCAAAAGGTCTCCAGCAACTAAGATCAATCGCTATTTTGGCAATGCAACATGCACCTTTAGATGTGCAGTGCATTTGCTGTGTTAGAATTGTTACTTCCCAGGGGCTCTGTCACTGTGCACACACTATGTGTGTAAAGCTACAAATTTCAGTGACGTGTAGCTTCCGTTACCATTGTTTGATTTTGCAGTCATTTAGCAGCAATTACTTTTTATTTTCTATTTTTCCCTGCAGAGGACTTAGAGGGTTTTTAATTATTATTTTAGGGCAAAGGGGAAACAAAAGCACCACTGTATTACGCATTCTTTGTACATAACAAATAAGAAGGAGACCCTGTTTGACTAAAATATTTGACTATTTCCATGTTAACTCTGCATATAATATAACAAGGATTTAAGGGGCTTTGAAAAGACCCCTGATTGAATTACTTTTGAGATCAATTGTGCAAATCCACAGCTGGGGGTCACACAATGGATTCAGGAACATTACATCGACAGCCTGCAGTAAACATTTGGCACCTTGAATTTTGCCTGGTACTTAAAATAAGGAGATAGAATTCTTTGTCTGTGTTTGATGTCAATGAATGTTCTTACTGTTTGAACATACCTTATATCTGGGAATGTACTTTAACAAAGAATAAATAAACAGAGCCTTCAAAGAACAGCAATTCATGCCATGTGTGTTAACACTTTGGGTGTGGAAGAACATCCGAATCTATTCCGACGTCATCTGCTGCTGTTCCACTGCTAGGTTAAGCTACTCCCTCCCTGACTTTTCATTCTAGCAAGATCCAATTTCCTAAAGATCCCAATCTAATCATGACACTTCATTTGTCTGCATGAATCGGTGACCGAATGATTGGAACTACAGCTTCCCTATCCGTCTCTTTTCCTTTCTCCAGGCTTAGCTTTAAATAAAAGTATCCAGTGTTACTTGATATTGTTCCCTTTCCTCTTGCATCAGGAGGATGATCAAATAAGGGCTGTTAAAATCCAGAGGACCGATACTTAGACAATTAACTAGCGACTGTCATCTGGATTTCTGCAGCTCGGTTCTGGTTAGCCCTAGTTTACAAGGTTTCGGCTTCATGGTTTCCCGTTTCATCGTTCCTTGCTGGTTTGGATGACAAGTTGAGCAGATATTTTTGGTCAGTGCACAGCTTGGGAAACGTGAAGGCTATTATGGGTGAAGGAAGGGCTTTCTTGTTTACCGTACAAACCCACCACCGTATTGGGTATCACCATTAAAAAAAATACTTGAGATGGCAATTGGTTGAGCTGCTCCGAGTTATCTTTTCTAGCCCTGTAGAAGTTCTTTATGGTTCCAGCTTGACTTTATCTTCTTTGTGGGCAGGCAGGCAGGCAGACTTCCAAACAAAGCACTGAGCTGAAGCCACCCACCATGGCCCTCTGTGGGAAACAGGAAGATAAACAGAGTCTTCCTGTTCCTGCTCCATTCTGTCCTACACATATGGGAGCCAGATTATCTGAAGGCGTCAATAATTGGATGTGGAAGGACATGAAAAATCAATACTATATCTGATTCTAGAAAAGGTTGGCTGTAGCATTAGAACACCGTGACCCGTTTTTGTCCCTGAAGCTTCCAAGCTAACACCCGGGGTTCTGTGTTTCACTTACTTGTGAAAAATACAGATAGAGATATTCATCTTTGGATAAGCTTATGCACCTCCCACGGATTTAATTATCAGCTGTGAATATAATTTCAGGCCGTGCTAGATTGGCTTCCCAGATACTAACATGGAGCCATAAATCAAAGATGCAGGGGAAATGGAGAAATGATCCAAGTTTTGGATCCAGTTCTATTCTCCATCTTGCAGGGTCAGATGACTTTATTTTGGATTGTGTGACTGGAATGGAAGTTAAAGCTTTGCTCCCTATTATGCCATTCAGTTTTAGAAAAAGTTGTTTCAGGAAGGACAAGCATGTGTAAAAGCAGTTCCCTTTTCTAGCTTGGTGCCTACAGCCATGAGGAAAATTGATTTCATTTCTTGGTTTCTCCTTTCCTTTTCCTCCTTCTCCTTCTTCAACCAATTAGTAGCTGCAAGGTGCCAGTTCATCTCAACTGACAAGGTATCTTCTGCCAGTTCCAGTTCCTGCAGAGAATTGACATATTGAACTAAATAAACTGAGCTGGTATGAAGCAGTTGCCAAGTTCGAGTCTGTGTTCGTAAAATTGGTGTAGCATCTTTTGAGTGAGAAGTCTTCTTTCTAGGAAAATCATTATTCTTAGCTAGAAAAAATCCTAAGATCCACCAGGAATCAGCAACTGTTTAAAGTTGGAATATATTTGCAATGCTGAGAAGATAAATTGGCTGCAATTAGGAAATGGCTACCATGACAGGAAAAAAAATGCCATTATAGTATGTGCAGTCACAAACTCCATTTGCAAGAGACAAAGAAGTCTCCAGGTTGTGTTTTTTGGGCCATTCTTATAAGTAAACATGACACTTTGATTCATTCTGCAATACCTCCACTTATTTCACTATTTTAATGAAGTTAAAGAAACATTTGCAATGGGTATATATAAAGCCTTGTGTGTCTATGTGCTCAGCCAAGACACACAGTCTTCATTAATAAGTTATGGAGCAAGCTGTATTTCACTTAGCTGCCACAACATACTATATGGGAGATTCATACACATTGTTGCTGCTGCAAAGATTTAATAACAGTTATTTCTAAAGGGGAGGATTCCAGTCAGGTTAGGAACACATTTTTGTTTTTTGTTTTTCACAAGAAAAGAAGTTAAGATATATTGGTTGGACGAACAATCTCTTAGCAGTGTAGTTCTCCAGACTCCAGGCACTTGTTTGACCTGTAGTTATTACACAGCCTATCGGAGGTATCCAATCCTCCTCCATTCCAGAACATAACCAGCTGTTATGAGGCCGTAGATGCACAGCTGTAAGCAATTAGAACCCAGTGCGAGCCCTTTTCCCTGATCCTCCTTTCTGCTCCTTTTTTTGACACCAACTTTCTGCAACTTACAAGAAAAGGATAAACAAGAGTGCCTAGTGATTCCATCCGGTAGATGAAAGTGTTCCTGCTGAGTGGCAGGCGAGTCACATAAAGGACATTCTTTGCTCAGAGGGCCTCTGCTTAGAAATTCAGGGAAAGTTTTTGCAGGAGATGGTGAGATAATCTTATTCATTCTTCTGGATGTGGCTGTACAGATAGTATAGAATAGAATAACAGAGTTGGAAGGGACCTTGGAGGTCTTCTAGTCCAACCCTCTGCTTAGGCAGGAAACTCTACAACCCTAGACAAATAGTTGTCCAATCTCTTCTTAAAAACTTCCAGTGTTGGAGCATTTACAACTTCTGGAGGCAAGTTGTTCCACTGATTAATTGTTCTAACTGTCAGGAAATTTCTCCTTGGTTCTAAGTTGCTTCTCTCCTTGCTTAGCTTCCACCCGTTGCTTCTTGTCCTGCCTTCTGGTGCTTTGGAGAACAGCTTGACTCCCTCTTCTTCTGGGCAGCCCCTGAGATATCAGAACACTGCTGTCATGTCACCCCTAGTCCTTCTTTTCATCAGACTAGATAACTGGCTGGAACTTTTTCAGAACTCCAAATGTGGAGGATACACTAATGTTGCCTTTCATAGGATTTGTTCACAAATTATGATAAATTTTTATTTTGTTTAAGGATTAAGTTAAGGCAAGAATCCATCCAATCATGGTTTTTAAACCATGGATTTGGGGTTTATTTTTCCATATTTTTTAGGAAAGAATAGCCCTTTCTTTTTTAGAACAGTTCTACAGTCAATAGAAAATGCTTGGAGAATTGCATGGAGATTTGCATGGAGAGCAATAGATGAAGAAAAAAAAATAGTTGGTCAGGTGTCCATTTTCTCAGATATCAGGAAAAATATTTTAAAATAAATCAAAACAATAAAAGATGGAGGAGAAGCTTCACTTGGAAAATGTCCTCAGCCACCCACTGAAACCAGCCACTAACTGTGGAAAGATATGATGAATCAACTGTATTGTCAAGGTGGCAAGACTGGTCTGTGTTTATGGGACAGAAAGAGAGACAAAATGGTTTATACTGAGTCGGGCCATAGGGATATTTGACCAGCATTATCAGAAGTGACTGGCAAGAATTCTCAAAATGTTCAGATTATTATTTATTTGTTTGTTTATTTTTATTGGCCACCCACTCCAGTGGACACTCTTGGTCCCATCAAGAGATGCTGTCTTTCTCCTTACAAACTAATTGCTTTTCTTTAAAAAAGGAAGAAGTTCAAAAAGAAGCATGGCTGACCAATCAGAATTCAGGAAAGTGTTTGGGAGAAGAGGAAGAAGAAGACAAGGATCTCCCTTTTAGTCAATTTTCAGTTCTGTGTTATAACTCTAGGCATGCCCTGGTCTCACCATCTTTTGTTTCTTAAGGTTTTATCAAGTCCCTATAACAGTGTTACTTACCAATATAGGCAGTGAGTTACAGAAGACAGGCATGCCTGAGAAAACGCTGGACTTAGAAAGTGTCCATGTAGGTTTTTTCCTTCCTTACCAACATACAATGAGGGAGCAAGAAGATCTCTAAAAGCAGAGAGTCTTGCAAGCACAGAGTCCAATAAGGACTGAAATCTGAACATGTCCCAATTCAAACCTGATCTCTTTCCTCTGTCAGATTCCTGGAGAATGTTGATCTGGATTCCACCAATGTGAATCAATTCACCAATGTGAAGTTGATTGCATATTCAGGAATTAGACATTCAGATAAATGTACTGAATTTCACTATTTGGTAATACAATAATAAATGAAGGGTCCTTGGTGTTCTGTGAGCTTGGTTCATTTCTTGCAGATGTTCATTACCCAGACTAGGTAATATCATCAGTGCTGGTGTTGATAGACTAGCACTGATGATGTTACCTAGTTTGGGTAATGAAACATCTGCAAGAAATGAACCAAGCTCACAGAACACCAAGGACCCCTCATTTCAACCTTGAGTTACAAATATTCTCCTTTATTGGTACAGTAATAAATGAATTTGATAAATCATACCTTTTTCAGTTTGGGTTTCTTGTGAATAGATGCCCCATTTTATCTACTCACTGATCATCCTGGCTGAAAACAGAGGGCATTTTAGTCCAAAATATTTGGAGGACTCAAGTTGAAAAATCTGTCTAGCACTTAGCTTCTATTTAAGGCATATTGATCAGATTATCTCAATTACCAACTGTCAATTTAATAAAGGATTTCAATCACTAAATCAGATCTGAACACAGCAATATTTTATTCCTTTGATATTTTGTCCTTCAGGTTTAAGCAGTTCCCACTTTCCTTTGAATACTGTGTTGATGGTAAGATAACCATGGTAGCAGTAACCATGAGGAGAATTTAAAATATCTCTTTCTTCCTATTGCTTCTTCTCTTGTTTAAATTGCCTCCTGAATTTTAATTGTTTGCTTTCTAAACAAGAATGCAAACTTTACAAGTCAGCCCTGCAACAATGAGAACAGCCAAGAATGTTTATGTGGTCTTTAGGGAGATGAGATTGTCACACATTTCTCATTTTACAGTCTAGAATGTTCTCATTCGGATTTGCTGGAGAATGAGAGAGAAAAATGCTGAAGTCCTATGTCTTAGCAGTAGATCAGTTGTGGTTTTCAATGAGGCTTTTTAAAGAGTGGGCGAGGCAGATTCTAGGTTTGTGACATCTATTTTCCCTTTCTAGTTTCAAGCTTTGCTACAAAGAGCCAGATGCAAAGGAATTTCTCAGAGCTGATTATGTAACCTATCCCATGAATATAAACTGGGTGGATTTCAATTACCTTATCGGTGTCTGAGCTACTACAGATCGTAGATGCTAACTTACTTCAGACCTAAAGTTCCTATTATTAATCAGTTGGGAATTGTTCTACTCTGTATCCCCAGAGGGTTTAATTTATTTGCTGCCCATCTTTGATTTATATTGACAAGATGCCTATGAAACAAATCCTTTAAAATGTCATATAGCCATTTTAAAGAAGAACAGAATGTTTTTAAAATCCAATTAAGAATCCAAAGTTGCAATAACTGCATGCCCTGGTCACCTCAAAACTGCATTATTGCAATGGGCTCTACTTGGGGCTGCCTTGAAAACCCCCAGAAAGCTGCTTCAAAATGCAAGAGCATGAGCAGTGGTGGGCAATTGTCTGCCTGTCCATGTGCCATCACCACTATGGAGCTGCATTGGTTTCCAGTTGACTTTTGAGTGCAATTCAAGGTGCTGCTTATTATCTATAAAAACCCCATATGACATAGGGCAGGGGTATCAAACTCGATTTCATTGAGGGCCACATCAGGGTTGTGTTTGACCTTATGGGGCCAAGGTGGGCGTGGCCAGGGTGGGCATGGTCAGCTCGATGTCACTCGTGTCGGGAATGTCTGTGGTAGCCCGAGTGCTCTGCCAGCGAAAACGGGCTCCCGAGCTCCATTTTCAGCTGCCATGGCCTCCTGCAACCCTCTGCCAGTAAAAACAGAGCTCGGGATAGCTGCGGACGGCCCTCCAGAGCTCCGTTTTCACTGGCAAAGGCATTGTGGGCCAGTCCTTCACTGTTTCCAGGGTGGCGCCGCGGGCCAGATCTAAGCACCCATGGGCCGGATCTGGCCCCGAGCCTTGAGTTTGACACTCCAGACATAGAGCCTGGATATCTGTGGGACCATTTATTGCATCTCCAACCGTTTCTGCTCACCCAGAAAGTAATGGCACAACAAATCCTCTCTGTTTAAATGCTATCTTGTGAGACTGAGGAAGTGTGTGCCTTCTCTGTTACACCCTTCACCATCTTTTGAACAACATTTCCCTCCCCCAGAGATAAGGCAGCATCTTCTCTTAGGATTCCAGAAAACTCTGAAGAATTGGCTTTGGTCACAGGCCCGGGGTTAATATATTGCAGGGATTTTGTGTGCCTGTCTTGTTTTATTTTGTGTTGTCTTCAGGTCTGTGTGGTTTAGGTTTATCTGTTTTTAAGGAGGGTTTTTTTTTGGGAAGGGACTATACACTGCTCAGAGTCCATTGAAGTTGGGTGGCTATAATAAATTTGGGTTTTATTAATAATAATAATAATAAAACCCAAATCTGCCAAAATGCCAGAGGAATTAAAAATACCGTTCTTAATTTGATTCTGAAAAGAAGAGTGCAAGAGATATTTTTCTTCACTGAATATAATTTTTATTAAGAATTTTGATTACAATAGTAGCTGCTTGATATATATCTTGAAAGGGAATGTGCTATTGAAAATCACCCATCTTGGTTGGCTACTAGCAGCCTCTCTGATTTAATAGGCTATTTAAGGGGTTCATAGATGATCTTAAGAAACAGCAAAAAGCTTTGAACAGATTTTTAGGTTTATGGAGATTCTCAGTCATCCAGGTCATGGCTGACCCAAAGGTGCTTTTGGGTTTCCAGAAAGTCCAGTTGCTTTGACCTTTGTGACATCTGAGCTTATTACTTCTGGGACTGCAGCATACTTTAAGATTTTATATTTTTGAAAATCATGTGAAGATTTCAGATGGTTTTCAAAAATATACATCAAGTAGACATTTTAGGCTAAGGAAGGGGGAACATATTTCAGCATAGTAAAGATTCAGAAGTGCAATTTAAATGTGCTCCTGGATTTGAAGATTGTCGCTGATGTCTGACAATCATGTACATATTATATCCATTTTGAACTATTGCATTGTATTGTTCTACACGAGGATGTCTGGAAGTAAATAAAATTAGAATGCATCAGCAAGTGCTTTTAATTTGAGCATGCTGCTTCGGGCTACTTTCATTCCTTATTAGTTACCAGGTCCAGGTAAGAAAAAGAGATGTTTTTTTTATTTTTAACAATGTAAATCAGGGGGTGTCAAACTTGTGGCCCGGCGTCATGCGCTGGCCACCCCACCCCCGTTTTAGCGAAGAGGGAAAAAGTTGTGATACGTCACGTGACGACAGCGTGTCATCCCGAGTTTGACATTCCTGATGTAAATCATATGATGCTAGGACTCTCTTCTTCCACAAAATCTTTACCCAGATTTCTTTCTTAGAAGTGTAGGGCATTTTCTATAAAAGCCAAGCCTTCCGGTGGTTGGCACCTAAATAAAAGAAGCTGCCTGCTTTTCTTGCTGATGGGTTCAGACACCAAACTGAGAACCAAAAAGCACTTGTAATACTGGAAAGGTACTTTGTGTTTCTATTCGTTCTTGTGAATTCATTGCTCTTTTGAAGAACAGAAAGGGAGGCGGGAAGAATGCTTGCCAATTTCCTTTAGCTGAACAGCACTCTGTTCTTTCTAAAAGTCTTTTCTGGAGCTCAGGGAAGAATGAGGTTGGTGGTAGGGGGATTTTAAAGGGGGGGGAACCTGAATCAGAAGAGCATTCTCTCTCTCTTTTTACCAGCAGGAGTCTCTGCTTGATTGTAAGACTTTCTATTTAGGATTAAAAATGGTGTCTTTGTTCTATTGCTTCTTTTGTATGTGTGTGTGTGTGTGCTGCTTTAATACTGTAGTTTTATTATACAATAGAGTGAAGCAAATCCTTTGAAATGGAGGGTGAAATATATGATAAATACTAGAAACAGAGTTGGAAGAGTCTCTTAAGGTCATCAAAACCAGTCTTCTCAATGCAAGAATCCAAAGTGAGACAGCTTGGACAGATGACTGTTCCACCTCTATTTGAAAACACACACACACACACACACACACACACTAAGGTGTACATATACTGTAGATCAATCAATTCTCAATCTTGGCAGTTTGAAGATGTATGAACTTCAACTTCCACAATTCCTCAGCAAACATGAGTTGAAGTCCACACATCTTCAAGTTGCCAAGGTTGAGAAACACTGCTGTGGATTATTGTTGTTAAGGCATCTGTTCTTTTATCTCTTGTCTGTTGTTCACATATTTCACTCCTTGCTTTTTGCCTGCCTTTTTTTATCATTTTGGTCACTTTTTACGTTTGTTCTTTTCAATATTTTTGTTATGGGTATTGAGTGTCATGGGTACTGGTCTGATTGGGCTATGCTATCCTATCTGCAAAATAAGCTGGAGATGATCCACAGTATTTTCCAATTCATGGAAAAAGTAAATTCATCTGGTTGCTAAGAGTCCACAATAACTTGACAGTATATAATCAATCAATACACTTTCCAATAAGAACTATAACTCCCAAAACGTTTAGTCAACAAAGCAATTTTCAGAATTCTGGAATTCCAACTTGGGTGAAAAGCATCAGCCTGGGGAAGGTAATGTAAATATAAGCTCATTTTATTTTTTTCTTGTAGCAGAGCTAGTTACAACTAAGAGGTAACTAATCTGTTAATGAAACACATCATGATCCTTAAAAAAATGTGGTTAAACTCTTCATTTAACCAAACTTAGGTTAGTGGCTGCAACTGGCAAAATCTCTACACTCTATTTCTGCACATGTTTAAAACCTCATTTGCTATTTTACACACAAACAAAATATGCAAACTGCATATATGCAACATTTGTATATACTTTAATGGACTTTCTGCTTTAACAGATACCCCTTATTCCTACCGATATATCACCATCCTTTGTTTTCTTTCTTTTCTTGTAGCATTGTTATATATTTGTTTGTAGTTCTATAGTGTGTTTTCTTTATGTGAGCTGCCGAAAGTGGCTTTTGATTGCATCCTAGGCTGCATTAACAGAGGGATAGACTCAAGATCACGTGAAGTGTTAATACCACTTTATAATACCTGAGTAAGACCACACTTGGAGTATTAAAAAAGATGCTGAGACTCTAAAAAGAGTGCAGAGAAAAACAACAAAGATGATTAGTGGACTGGAGGTTAAGTCAATCAGTTGCAGGAATTGGGTATGTCTAGTTTAATGAAGAGAAGGACTAGGAGTTACATAATAGCAGTGTTCCAATATTTGAGGAGCTGCTACAAGAAAGAGGGAGGTCAATCTATTTTCCAAAGCACCAAAGGGTTTCCTGCCTGAGCAGAGGGTTGGACTAGAAGACCTCCAACGTCCCTTCCAACTCTGTTATTCTGTTATTCTTTCCTTTTCTCTCTTTTTAAAAAATACTCACTACAGAAATCACATAATATTTCTAGTAAGAAAACACTATCATAGAATTTTTGTTAAATTTTAGCAGCTTCCCTTGAAGTAGGAATACTTCTCCCTATTTGAACCTTTCCCTTGTTGCTTTAATACTTTTCATTCCTGTAAAACTAGTATAAATATTAGTTCTCTGTAAAAAGGAATATTTATGTCAATATGCACCAGATGGCAGTCTATGATGCTTAACTGAACATTTTAATGTTTTCATTTATGCACATAAATAAAATATACAACTATAAATGCAGTACATGAATGTGGAACATAAAATTCCATTTGGGGAGAGAGTTAGGCTATAATTTCTCTTGCTGGTTTAATGACAAGTTTTGCTTGCTATTGTTTAATTTCCTCTATTGGGAAATATAAAATTAACTCTAAGTTCATGTACAAAGAGATGGATTTAAGAGCACTTACCTATTGTATGTGTAGGAGCTATAGCATGCAACCTAGGTGGGATAATTAATTTGCTATTTTACAACAAATTAATGTATGAAATTAATAAAGGTAATGTGTTCCTGCTGAATAATAAATAGCTCCAACAAGATGATACATACAAGGAAGCCAACTGGGGAAAACAATATTGCATATGCACACACATACAAACGCAAACAATTGTAAAGGTAACCAAGAAGGTAATTCCCACGTTTCCTGTGAGTGTCTCCTGATGGGAGGGTCAGCCCATATTTTTATACTCGTCATAGTAGGAGCCCTGTGAGTTAGGAAGTCACTAATAACTCAACCAGGGCCTGAGTCAACAACAATCTGGTCAAACTATTTATTGATTCAATTATTAATATCTTCCTTTTTTTTTTCCTCATTGAACTGGGGAAGGTACAGAGCAAGGTACTGAGAGGTACAGAGCAAAGCACTTCCAAACAATATTTCTTGGGTGGATTTGCACCCCACTTTTCAGTGGAAGTTGTCAGAAGTTCTCAGCCTAAAACAACATGAATAGAATATAATTCTTTAATGGCCAAGTGTGATTGGACACACAAGGAATTTGTCTCCGGTGCATAAGCTCTCAGGGTACACACAAGCAATAACCAACCCAACCCAGGAGGAACAAGTTATTACTGTATTTCTGCTCTCTCAGACTCTAATTGCAGAAACCACTGTCATTTTCATAAGTGGATATTAAGTTTTAGAACACAGAAATTTGTACCAGAAATTCATTGTTCAACTACACTTGGTTTCTTCAGTTGAAGTGCAGAAGATCATTTTTATTTCAAGGAGCTTAGTGCAGGGGTAGGCTTCAAAAATTTCAGCAATGGGTTTGCTGCCCGGTTGCTGGATGGGTGTGGCCATGGTCTGCATGGCCTAGTCGGCCTCCTGCACCACGGTGGGGGCGGGCGGGCGGCGTTTTTGCCCTTCCCAGCCTCTGGAGGCTTTCCTCGAGCCTCCGGGAGGGTGAAAATGGCCTCCTCGGGCTCCGGAGACACTCTGGAGGCTGGAAACGGGCCTTCCCAAACTTCCAGGAGGCCTGTTTTTCGCCCTCCCTCAGCCTCCGTGCACGCCCTGCACTTACCTGCATCCAAAATGGGCTGCGTGGAAACTCCTGGGAGCAGCAGGGTGGGAGGGGCGGAGCAGAGCCAGCCAAGAGTGGGATTAGGGGGTTTGGTGAATCTTCGCTAAGGATCCACCCCAAACCCCTGTGAACTCCCAGCAGCCCACTCCTGGCTTAGTGATATATTTTGATTTCTCCTTCTTATTAAAAGAAGTCTAGAAGTTTACAACTCATTCTAAGCTAGCCTGCTTGTTGTTGTTTTTTTGTTTTTTTACTCTTGTTTACTGAATAAAAGAGGGAGGGGGGAGAATGCTCACATAGCTGCAAACCTGTGAAAATCTCAGACTTTTGGTTCCCATCCCAGAGTTATGTGCCACCCAGTTCAAGGCCAGGCCTTGCAGTATCATAACTATAGCAGAACCATGATGCCTTGGGGCCAGATTTTGATAAAAAAACCTTGTGATGTTCTTGTTTGTTGGGAGCTTCTACCCAGAACCCAACACTGGGTACCGTGGGAATTGGCTGCCCTTGAGGTATCTCTGCTGTTGTTATTAAGGAGTTCCTGGCATCTTGTAAGAGATTTGGTTATCATCTTGCTTGGTATGCATGCTGTTATGCTTTTAAATCTGTTTGCTTGAGGTAACGATAAATTCAATTCAGTTTATTACAGCCAAAGACCAGTACATTGAGCTGATAATAAAACTTAAAATCCTTTTATTTTTCTGGAGTGTTTGTTATCTCTGGATCCAAAAGAATCATTTGCCTGGGCATCTGATCATCACTCTGACAAAACATCAACTTAACATAAATTTTGTATTGTTAATTCTAACAATACACCATTATTAACCTATTTAGCCACCACCATTATTAACCTATTTTGCCAGCTGTAATGCAACATATAAACTACCCAGACCTGTAATTTGATTTTTACCAAGTTCTTATTAGTTGGTCGTAATTAGTAGTAAAATTAATTTATTGATTTTAAATTTCAGTCAAAAAACCCCATGCTGTAAATGGAGCGTAGTCCAGAGTAACAGGAGGGCTAAGAGACAGCAAAACTTGGAATATCTAGTGGGCAGTAAGAGAGCACGGTTGGACCCTTCCTAGTACATCTATACTTATTGCAGATAACTTACTTTAGTCTGGCAAGATTCTGCTTGTAGGCCAGGGATATCAAATTGGTGGCCCGCAGGCCGGATGCGTCACACACCGGCCACACCCACCCCAGATCTGCAAAGGCAAAACACATTGTGATATGTCACAATATGTCACATGACGCGATCGAGTTTGACACTCATGTTGTGGCCAGTCAACAATAAAGGAATTATTCAGATGTAATTCCATATGTTGTTCTTGGTTCTTTGGACCTAACAATAGCTCAGGTTTTAGATGTCCTTGCAAATACCTTTCTTCTTTTAGCAGAGTTGTGGGAGAATACCTTCTCTTTTAAACTGGTGCTAGCTTTGGCTGGATATGATGCTGATATGGTTGTATCCCATTATTTCCTCCTGAAAGGGCATTCAGGTGGCAAATGTTGATTGGATCACCTGAATCTGGATCGAGACAGAACTATCACAAGTGTTCCACAGTTTGCTCTCCTTCCTGCCAAAGAAAGTTGAATGGTAGTTGTAATGAAAATAGAAATTTGAGAAGGTTATAATTTTGTTTCAGTGCCCTCTTATTTAACCCCCTAAAATTGAAACATGGCATTATATTTTCAAACCAACAAATTTTATATAAACGTTCCTGAGCTGCAGCTCTCTTCATCTGTTAAATCTGATGAAGGAAATTGCAGCTCATGAAAGCTTACGCCTTTTAATAAAATTTGTTACTTGGAAAAGATGTGGCAAAACTCCTGATTTTCTGCCACCGTAGACTAACATAGCTCTCCTCTTGACAGGCCCCAGGAACCAAGAACAATATGTGAAGTTGCTTCAAAATATTATTTTTCACATTTAGACATAAATGTTGCAAGACAGTTATCTACATAACTATAGATGGGGAGGAGCGGCTTTAAGGCTCCTCTTTCCAACCAAACTTTTCAAGCTCCACTGGTTCTTTGCCTCTGGGAAGCAGCCCCCCACCCAGGAATCCAGACTACATCCACCATACTTCCAATTTGTTTGACTAAATCATCTTTTAAGCTTAGTGCTGTAATGGTACTGTAATAATCCACATTTAAGATCATTCATTAAAATGTATGAGCTATATTTCTTCCCTTATTAGCACAAAACCAGCAAGATGGAGTTGTCAGTTGCGCAATCACAGGTGGCAATACCCAAATCAAAGAAACCCACCCTCCTAAAGGAAATTTCCAAGTGGTTTGTGTGTATATCACCAAACTAATACTGAATTGTTATAAATTCCAATAAAAATTAACTGGTGGTAAACATTCCCTGCTTTCATCATGCACGTTAAGCAGAGTAACGTGGAGGAGATGTATCTTCGGAGCAATTACTTATAATAGCAGGGAGGAAAATACTTAATTTGTTATCTTAAAAAGCTGTGAACATAAGAGCAGTGAATTAAGTAACCTATTGAGGGAACCTAGCAGAATGAAGAGTTTTTAATGGCATTTAACATTTGAATTCTGCCTTCCAAACTAACATTACTGTAAGCCAACTGCTATAAAAAAGTCACCTTGGAGAATTCACTTCAGTGAAAACGATGCATAATATCTGAAATTGATAGCATCAAAGATGTTCCTTGTTTTCTCAAGTTTTCTGCCTAGTTCGTGAGTTTGGGTTCACTCAGGTTTGGTTCACAGGCCATACGGAACTATGATTTGATGTTGTATGTGGGACTCAGAAACAACCTTCTCTTCTTTAAAAGTGCACAAGGATTTATTCAGCTCCCTGGACTTGTAAGCCACTATTTTCCAAATGATTGAATTCTGATTCTGCATGTGCCCTGCAAACAAAATTGGAATTACTCTAACCTTTGGAGAAAACATAAAAATATTATCCTGTCTCAAACTATGGACAATAAATAGAGGAGTATTCAACCTTCTTGAATAGTGACCAGCTCTTATGAGGTTCCCTGGTTCAGGTAATGAAATCTCTACAAGAAAATAAACCACCTCAGAGAACACCAGGAACCCATCATTTCAACCCCGAGCTACAAATATTCTCCTTTATTGGTACTCAAGATTCATTTTTCTTACGAGGATAAAGTAAGAAAATATATGCCTTCAATATCTTGTCAGATTTTGTTTGTTTGTTTATTTGGGTAGCAAGATATCGTGCTTTGCAAATACAGGCAGTCCTTGACTTAAACAGTCTGTTTAGTGACTTTTGCAGCATCCCTATGGTCAGTTGTTCAAAATTCAGATGCTTTGCAGCTGGTTCATATTTATGACTGTTGCTGTGTCCCAGGGTCTTGTGATCCCCTTTTATGACCTTCTGACAAGCAAAGTCAATGGGGAAGCCAGATTCAGTTAACAACTTGCTTATTAACTTAACACGTTGCAGTGATTCACTTAAGAACTATGGCAAGAACGGTCGTAAAATGGGGCAAAACTCATGTAACAAGTGTCTCACTTAACAACAGAAATTTTGGGCTCAATTGTCATAAGTTGAGGACTAACTGTACTATGTAAAGATAATTTTCTCTCCTTACAAGGAAGCTTGTTTTCTTTAACTTTGAAAAGGCTTTGTTGCTTCACAGAGGGTGAAAATTAAACATGAATGTGCAAAATGACAGCATAAGGTATGATGAGATGGCATTAATCTGGATTTAGTAACACAGTACAAAGTTGTCATTTTGTACTTTAGTCTTCATATATGGCATGCATGGCTTCCCCAGTCTTCTAGTTTCTAAGACAGAAACTTTAACTACTATACCAAACTGTTGTGACAGGACATAGTATTCTGTAGCATAGCATTGTATCCAGCCAGGCAAGAGGTGGGTTAATGCATCATATCAAGCCATGATTAAAGATTTTCATAATCCTAGTTGTTCTACACAGAACTTCATTTTTTTCATTTTGCCAGCAGCTGTACAGAGCTGTCCTGCAGTTTGATGCAAAATGCCTTACTGTTTTATTCAAGGTCAGAAAAGCAGCCTTATTCTGAACATGAAATATGCTATTATTTGTCTTTTAGACTAATAATAATTCAAAATGCTGGAGACAAAACGTTTCAGCAGAAATAGCTTTTGATGAGGGAGAATTAATCCTGTATTTAGCTTTTCATCTCTATTCTGCCCATGACATATTCCAACAGTGAAAACAGAATTGATATGGAAGAGATAGATAGATAGATAGATAGATAGATAGATAGATAGATAGATAGATAGATAGATAGATAGATAGATAGATA
>JANHFL010004986.1:35390-52537 GCA_032468155.1 Oxyrhabdium leporinum
CAGGCATATCAAAAGATTTGTTACGTCTCGCTGGGATGGCCAGAGAATCAGAGCTGTGAAGGTCCCTCATGGCAATCTGATATAGATAGATAGATATAATATAGATGAGAGAGAGAGAGAGAGAGAGAGAGAGAGAGAGAGAGGGAGAGGTGGGTAGGGAGGAACACAAAAGACACAGATCTTATAAACCTTTATGTCTTCCTTCATTTGCTCTTCTCATTTCTAGCCTCAGGAATGCCTGTCATCTCCTATTTGAATCCTTACACATTTTTTCCCTGCTCAACTACACAGCAGATTGAAAATGCATTTTCTTTGAAGAGCTGGAGGCAATTCATTGAGTCCACTATTTCCCACAACTGCCACTGCACATTATCATAGAGGTGCCTCCAAGGTAGTTTTATCAACAGTGTTGCTTGTCTGCTCCTTCCCAGTTGCTTATTAGTTCATTCCAGATTAAACTCCTTCATCACGGGTAAAACCTATCATGCTGTCATTCTCTGGACACATCGCTGCCTTTGTCCCTGGGATGGCAGGAGTAACGCTTATGGAACTGGAGCAGGAAAATAACACCAGCCAGTTGAATGTGACGGTTAAGATTAGAGCCTAGGAAATCCAGCGAGATGTCCACTCTTAGCATGGAAGCTCACTTGGTAAGTTTGGAGAAGTTATTATTTCTCAGTTGTTACTGGAATAAATTAAAGAAGAGACTTAAAAGAATGTCACCTTGAACTCCTGGAGGGAAGAAGGGAATGTACAATATGGATGTATGCATGCATGCATGGTTGGATGGATGGATGGATGGATGGATGATGGATGGATGGATGGATGGATGGATGGATGAACGGATGGATATTTTAGTTGTCCAGTGTAGTAATCTTCTTGCACAATCCAATCTGGTAGCTCACTGGGACCAGAGGTTTAATCTTCCGAGCTTTCAGACTCATGCTGGAGCCCATCCTCAGGGAACTTCTCTCTCCCAATAATTTTCTTGACTGAGGAATTCTTCATGGGCGGAGGATGATCCCAACAAGGTGGGATAAGGTAGAAGAATCAGAATTGTAAAATAGCTCCTGTCCTAGGCCCGAATCTTTATGGATGCTGCAAATCACATCTCCAAGAAAGGCTGGATGATGCTGTAACATGAGGGTTTTTTTCCCCGAATGGCTGCAAGGAGGCAAAACTTTGTTTAATAGGTAACTATAGAAAAAGACTTTGCCATAAACTCTCATTAGTCTAACCTTTACTGTAATCCAAAATGCAATTACTGCTAGAGCTCCTCCATATTGTTGGTGATGTGACTGAAGTTTGACATCCATCATGCAGAGTTGGGATGTTTTGGGTGATGCCCATGTTTTAGTTTTTTTTGAATCTTTGACATTGATAAGACTGGGCCTTCTCTAACAAAATGAAATTCAATGTACAGAAAAGTAAGGTTTTACACTTAGGCAACAAAAACCAAATGTATAGGTATAGATTAGGTGAAACCTGGCTCAATAGCAGTAACTATGAGAGGCATCTTGGAATTCTAGTGGACAATCACTTAAATAGGAGCCAGCAGTGTGTGGCAACAGCCAAAAAAGCCAATGCAGTCCTAGGTTGCATTGATCGCAGGATAGAATCAAAATCACATGAACTGGGACTTATAAAGCCTTCATAAGACCACACTTGGAATATTGCATCCAGTTTTGGTCACCACATTATAAAAAAGATGTTGTCATTCTTGAAAGAGTGCGGAGAAGAGCAACAAAGATGATTAAGGGCCTAAGGTCCATACGAAGAACAGTTTCAGGATTTGGGTATGTCTAGTCTAGTGAAAAGAAAGACTAGGGTGACATGATAGTGTTCCAATATTTGAGGTGCTGCCACAAAAAATGGCTATCACCATTCAAATTTGGATTCTCAAAACTCCAAAATGATAATTTCAGATATGGACAACGGTGCTACAAGGTTTGATTGAAGAGTTAAACATAACAGGGGCTAAAAGACTCATTAATTGAGCTTCTTAGTTTAGCACGTGGTCCAAGCTTGGCCAACATGAGTTAAATGGCAAGGCAACTGCATGAAAAATGCCTAAGGTTTTGGCTTATTAACCCCACTGCTCGGAAGATGTCATTTTGAGCTTCACTGCTTTGATTTTAAGTGACGGTTTGGTTGATCGATGCTTCTGGAGTTTTTGCCAACCCTAGACTTGCATTTCACAGCTATCTGATAAAGAAGGGAAAGAAGTATTTAAACATCTAGATGCTGACTTGAGCAATTCTCTAGTTCATTTACTACAGTGTTATATTGCTAATGTTCTCTTGTCTCAGCAAACCTTTGAATGAAAGGACCTATAAATTGCTCCAGATGAAGTTCCTTGCCTGTAATTACAAAGAAGCCTCAAAAAGCAGGGGAATTGATGAGATCCACTTTATTTATTTGATTTGGGGAGGAAGGAAAGTTGATGCCAGAGAACATCTTAAAGGTATATCTTTATCTTCCAGTAGAAGAGAATATTTGCAGCTTAGGGTTGAACTTTTGGGTCATTGATGCTCTCTGGGCTTGAAGACTTTTCATTACCCAACTAGATAACATTATCACTGCTAGGAGGAATGGGGGTTGTGGAGTGGAGGAAGGAGAGGTGAAGGAGGTGGTGAACGTGGAAATGGAGGAAGAAGAGTATAGGGTCCTTGGTGCTCTCTGAGCTTGATTGTTTTCTCACAAACATTTCATTATCAAACTAAGTAACATTACCAACTTTGATGTCTGCAAGAAAACAGCCAAGCTCAGAGAGCACTAAGAACTCCAGTTTGTCTCTCAAAATGGTTCCTAGCCATCATATTGTCACTGAATGCTGGAAAGACAATGATCTGGTCATTGAATAAATTAACAACTATCTAATTTTCAGGACCACCACATAAGCCACTGGTCAGCAATGTTGCATCTGTGGTCACGTGACTCCTATGGAAGGAATCCATGGGATACCCAAATCAAATCAAATTAATTTATATTTTCCAATGCTGTTTGAAATCATTAAAATTTTATGAGGTCCCCAAATCTCATAGAGGTTTATGTCTGTCTTAAATCTGGTGAAACTTTAGGCAAGAATACCAAAATCGCATCAGAATTGATGGCATCATGATATTTTGACCATGGAAACGAAACTATTTTGTCTTAATGGTGTTTTTTTTATCCGCAATCAGAAACCATCTGCATTGGTCCACAGCTCCATGGTTTTCAGATCAATGTTTATTAAAATCATTATTCAAGGTTATAGGAAAGAAAAATAATGTCCATGCATTCACATTTCAGTAAAATGTATATTGAGTTAAAATAATCAGTATGTCTGTAAAACTGGTAGTTCCTGGAGTCCTGAGGGGATTTGTTAATGAGAAACAAAAACCTTCTGTCTCCACTTCATGTCACTCTTTATATATATATATATATATATTCACTCCTCTGCTTCAGTCTTGCATTAATCTAAGACATTATTTTAAAAAATGCGTTCCCCCGCCAATTACAAATAAAGGTAATTATGTCAATGTATCTTTTAAAAAGCATCTTCCCCCCAGAGTGCACATCTTTAAATGAGTTTCTAAATAGCCGAAAACTACATTAGAATAATTGAGAAATCCAACAACTGGGAAATACAAAGGCTAGGGATAAATTCTAATTTGCACCTAACTCTAGGTCGCATTTACAGAATAGCAGAAAAACAGCATTGGAAGAAACTTCGAAGGTCTTCTAGTTCAACCTCCCTGCTCCCTGCTCCCTATTTTTAAAGCCTCCGCTGTTTTGAAGCACCCACAATTTCTGGAGGAAAGCCATTCCACTGATTAACTGTTCTCACTGTCCGGAAATTTCTCCTTAGTTCTAGATTGCTTCTCTCCTTGATTAGTTTCCATCCAGTTTCTTGTTCTGCCTGCGGGTGTTTTGAAAAATAGTTTGACATCCTCTTCTTCGTGGCAGCTCCTCAAATATTGAAACAGTGCTATCATGTCACTCTTAGTCCTTAGTCCTTCTTTTCATTAAACTAGACATACCCAACTCCTGCAACTGTTCTTCATAAGTTTTAGCTTCCTGTCCCCTAATCATCTTTATTGCTCTTCTCTGCACTCTTTCTACAGCGTCTCAACATCTTTTTCATATCGTGGTGACCAAAATTGGATGCAAAATTCCAAATGAGGTCTTACCAAGGCATTATAAAGTGGTATTATCTCTCCCTCTCCCTCTCTTTCTCTCTGTGTGAATGAAGATGGGTGAATGAGCACACCATGGACCAAATGCCCACCCTAACTGTACCTTTGATCTAATGTAACTGTAACACATTGATCTAATGTGTTTGCCTGCGGTCCAAACGAATTTTCCACCTCTCAGCTAAGATATGCATAAGAATTCCCAACGATTTAAGTCCTCTATAGTAAGACCTGCTTGGGTTCCCCGTTCCATCCAGGTGTCTGTGTTCTTGTTCTGGAGACTCCATTCCATTCCTGTTACCACCACCTAGTTTTCCATCTCACCCAAGATGCAGTTAGTGTTTTTTTACAGATACTGAACATTTTCATTAGGCTGCTTTTGAAGGAAAAAAATGAAAAAAGATCCAGAAGGAAATAAAAGAAGTTCAAGTAGCTCAAGGGCTCATTCACTCAAAGTTCAAGAGATTGCCTGATTAACCAGGATGGAGGCAGAGAGCTGTGCGCCCTCCTCCATCTGCGCGTTTCTTCTTCCCCCCTGGCAACCTGAACTGCTCATGCAGCGTTCGGAGAGTAGCCAGCGATGATACATATGCAAAATGACAAATGAGCCGCGTGGCATTTCTTAGGGAAAAAGGGAGCTTTGGCCATGTCACATTAGACAATGAACGCATACTAAAAAAGTCAACCTGGATGAACCAGGATGAACCTTCTCACTCTCATGTTTTAGGGGCTGGAGGTTAAGACTTTGTGTCAGTGTTCCGAGTAACGTACCCATCAAAAGCAGAACTCCGAGGCAGGTCGATTCCTCAAAGGACATGTTTATTGGATACATCATATCGGCACAGCCGGTGAAAACCAACTCTAAAAGTTCCCGCGGTTTTCACCTAATTAAAAGATCAACAGTTCCCCCTTTCCAGATGTCACTGGTCACATTGGCCAATGAATATAGCTAGCAGGATGCTTGGTCCCTCCTCTCCTTCTTCAACAGCCACCTGTTGAGATGACCTTGCTTCCCACAGGAAAACTTTTTGTTTTGACTGTTGACCGGTATATCTACTTCCCCCCTCCCTTCCCCCTCTCAGGGTTCATGGCAACTATGAGGCAGCGAAAGAGGGCTTCAGCCAGGTTCACTTCAGAGTTGACACTTCGGATGGCAACCGGTCTAACTCTGGACCCCGAAAAGGAACAGTGTGTCTCAGAGAACCCCTGTTCATACAACTAATCTGTCCTGGTTCCAAGTAATGCTGCCAATCAATTCAAGACTGTGAGGTCTTGGCTTCCTCAAAAAGCCTGTTTATACATCTTGAGTATCATATTGGCACGGTCACAGGTAAAACCAACACTGAATAATTCCTGTGTTTTAGTTATAATTAAAGAATAGATACTGGCCATCCCCCTTGTGTCATATTTCACGTTAGCCAATCAAGCAAGTGATGAACTTCTCAGCACTCCTGCCTGCCGTTGCTAGGGCATGCTGATCCGACCTTGGTTCTCAGGAGCCTTATGGTTGTTATTGGAGGAAAACATTCCACATTCCACAACCACTACCACCCATAAATGTATGGCAACTAAGAAACGAAGCAAGAAAAAATATGGCTTCAGCTAGAGACATTTTGAGAGTTGACATAATCAAACACCTCCAGAGACAAGAAGCTTCCCTCGAAACTTTAAAATTTAGTAAAATGGATAAAATAAGGGCACCATTACAACATCTGTATGATAAGCTGTTTATTCCTTATGCTCTTACATTATTTTTTTTCCCTATCCAAGTGCAACCCCTTCCCACAAATATTTAATTTCCACACTATCAAACAGTTCTAGGGGCTTACAGTAGACTACAGGTAGTCCTTGACTTAGTGTCAGAATTGGGACCGTAATTTCTGTTGCTAAGCAAGATGGTTCCGAGAGCCATTAACGGCTGTTAATCAAATATCTGCAGCTGTTAAGGGGCTCATATAATTATTAAGCAAATCGAGTGTCAGCTTTGGAAGCCATAATTGCGAGGCCCCTGCAAGCTGCCACAATAAACTGTATGGGAAATGCAGTTAGAAGATAATTTAGACTAAATAACATTCTTGGTAAATGTGTCAAGGCCATCCTAGTTAGCACCTGGAAGAGGAGTGACAAGATGGATGAGGGATGATAGGTATACGCTTTGATTGGGGAATGTGATGTATGATGATGATAAAGAAGTGGATCTTTGAATCTTTTGGGTGTGGGAAAACCTGGGTTTTCAGATTCAGGTTTTTCCCAGATGTGTCAACATGGTTTCTTCAATAAACTCTGACTTGGATTAATTACTATCTGAGTGCTGAGCGGTTTGTTGCAACTTCGATGGAACGCTGACACTCTTTCTCTGAGGAATTCTTAAATGTGCACCCCAGCAGAATTTGTTAGATAAATTTAAACTGGTATGGCTTCTGCTACACTTGATGGCTGAAATGAGCTCGGTGCTAACAGTTTTTATGTTTGTACCTTGGCAGCAGATGCATTGGAACTTAAATGGACGACAGAAATGTTTCCTTTAAATCTAAGGTTAATTTTGCTTTTACTCTTTCCTTTAGCAGATATTTTTCTGGGGAAAGATTGTTGAATACATTTTAACTGACTCAAAGGGCGATTGGAAGCTTCTTTCTCTGTTACTTAAATAACAGAATAAACTTGCCAAACTTTAGATTACTTCCGTATTATAAGAGTTTCACAGGTTTTCACAAGACGCCAAGAATCTACCAATAATGACAGTTGTTTAGTTTCCGCAAAGATGGAGAGTTTGTTCGAATGATAGGTGGACAGACGAATTGATTATGTGCCAGTAAGTTGGGATGGACTCTTATCGAAGCTCATATATATGTTTTCTCCGTGGTGATCTGTCCCTAACTTTGCCCTTCAGTCTTCCAACAGTGTACCCATCACAGTTGTAATTCAGCCCATCCACCATAGCTATATTCAAAACATATTGCCTCAGGGGTGAAAGAAATGAGGTAGAACTTGGTGTTTTGGGAAAGAGTCTGGAGAAACTTAGTAATTTGAAGATCTTCAAAGGAGGTACTTGACAGAGTCAGTTTGATAATGAAGTAGAACAGTTTTCAGATCCTACTTGCAGATTTCAGTTTTAATGGTGACCCAGTTAGTAGCATTTGGGCTAACAATACTACTTATACTATTAATTTTTTTTTTCTCTTCCAGAACGGACAGGGAAATCTTTAGGCACTAGGAAGCATATTTATTACGTTTTAGGAGATTGGGGTGCTGGAGAAGGCTCTTGAGAGTTCCTTGGACTGCCAGGAAATTCAATCTGTCAATCCTAAAAGAAACCAACCCTGACTGTTTTTTGGAAGGACAGATAATGAAACGGAAGCTCAAATACCTTGGCCACCTAAGGAGAAGTGAGGATTGATTGGAAAGGACCCTGATGTTGGGAAAGATGGAAGGCATAAGGAGAAGGGGATGGCAGAGGAGCTGAGATGGTTAGGTAGTGCCATTGACGCAATGAACATGAATTTGGGCAAACTCCGGGAGACAGTGGAGGACAGGAGAATCTGACATACTGTGGTCCATGGGGTGGCAAAAAGTTGGACATGACTTAATGACTGAACAACAGGCGTTTGAAGGCTATAGTGGGTAGAGCAAGGATGCAAGATGGGTGACATTGCCCCCATATGCACGTGAGCAGGAACAGGATATTTCTTAAATTTTTCCTGGGTTAGGGTTTTTATTTTCAATGTATATATTTGTTTTTATGACTATGTTAAGGCTACTTTGGGGTTTATATTAGAGTTTTTGTGGTGCCTCATCTCAGAATATTAGGAAATTCTCCCCACCCCCTCATTTTTGGAAATTGGGAAAAATCTCAGGGGTTGTAATAAAAACTTGAAAGAGGATGTGGCCCTAAGTGTTAGCTTGTCCACATTTAATTTATACAAATAAACATGCTTGCTTTTTGGTCAAGTCAGAAATAGTTTTACTGCAATAAATAACATTTATAATATATAAATACATTTATATATAAGATATTTATACATTATATAAATTATATTTATTGTACAATATATAATACATTGGAATAACTTGTAAAGGCTTAAAATACTTATTTTTTTTTCTTTTGCATGTTCCTCCTAATCAGAAAGCAACTGTCTTTGGATGAGGCTACAGTTATAATCTGAGAGCTGAAATAGCAATAGCAATAGCACTTAGACTTATATACCACAGTGCTTTACAGCCCTCTCTAGGCAGTTTAGAGGGTCAGCATATGGCCTCCAACGATCTAGGTTCTCATTTTACTGAACTGAGAAGGCTGAGTCAACGTTGAGCCGGTCAGAATTGAACTCCTGGCAGCGGGCAGAGTTAACCTGCAATACTGCATTCTAACCACTGCACCATGTTGGTTCATAGTTTTAATATCTTGGCTTGTTCCAAAATTCCTAAGTGTACTTTCCCAGTCCAGACCCTTTGCCGATGGGAATATTTGTCTGTCTCTTTTTTAAGCAACAATATTCTTAACTGAGAAATATTGATTCCAGGAGCCATAGAAGTTATAATAATAATAATAGAACGCATTGCAGTAATGCCAGGAATTTACTGTTGCTTTCAACCTGGAACGAAGAATTCAATCAACCCACTGTATGACAGCGAGAAAAAAAAGTGTCTATATTTTTTTAACAAAACAAAGAAAAAAAGCTTGACGAGAAAGAAGTAAAGTAAATATCTGAAATGTAACTGAAGAGTTAAAGTAAATAATGTTTCCCTTTTTTGTGCTTCAGAGAAAGTAAGAAAAGGTTGATTCCCCCCCCCCTTTTTTTTTGCTGTTGAATTGGGCTACGAGCCAACAGAACAAAAACATTTCTCCCAACACCTAATGAGAAAAAAAAATTCAATGCAGTCCTCCTAAATGCACTGTTAAGGGAATGAAGAATACACTCTCTGCACACCAGCAGTGTACGTGTCACAGATTTTGACTGTACTTGACCTTTTTAGTGTGTAGGCAGATAAATATGTTGATGAAATTTCACTAGGGTATTGAGTGCCAAAGATGTTCCTTGCCAACATTTAAAGTGATTTTGTTTGGAGAATGGCAGTGCAGAAAATAAAGCAAGCAAGCATGCAACACCATTGTATAATTTTATCATTTAGCCTAAACAATGCTGGACTGGCATCTTTTACTTTCCCTTGCCTCTTTTCTGTGCTCAGTCACAAGCAATTCCCGATACACGTGACATGTACTCCAGTAAGGTTGATTAGTTCCAGCTAACATTTTTATTGCCATTTCAATTATCTTTAAGAAAAGGGTAGTAAGAAAAATGAGGCGGCCTATGTTTCACGTTGCTGCTAAGGGAAAAAAAAAGGTATTAGTAACCAGAGCTTTTCTTTAGCATCTGAAGTTTACTGCAATACAAGAATACATTGGTACAATCTACAAGGAAATTGCTATTTACTAACTATTTAATCTGGTGTTTTCAAAGTGTGAGCTGTGTTGCTATAGAATCTGTAAATCACACTATGGATCTCAAAGTTCTGACTAGCCCTCATACGGCTTGTAAAGAATCAAGTAGTTAGTCTACAACAGAAGCAGAGGTGGAACTGGAGGCTAAAACATACAAAGAATGGTTGCAAGAATTAGATATGTCTAGTTTAATGAAAAGAAGGACTAGGGGTGACATGATAGCAATAGCATTAGCACTTAGACTTATATACCGCTTTACAGTGCTTTACAGCCCTCTCTAAGCGGTTTAAAGAGTCAGCATATTGCTTCCAACAACAATTTGGGTCCTCATTTTATCCACCCTGGAAGGATGGAAGGCTGAGTCAACCTAGAGCCTGGTGAGATTTGAACTGCGAAATTGCAGGCAGTCGGCAGTCAGCAGAAGTAGCCTGCAGTACTGCACTCTAACCACTGCGCCACCGTGGCTCATGTTCCAATAGCAGTTCCAATATCGAAGGGACTTCCACAAAGAAGTGGGGATCATTCTCCAAAGCACCTAAAGGCAGGATAAGAAGCAATGGATGGAAACTAATCAAGAAGAGAACCAACTTATTTCCTGACAATGAGAACAATTAATCAGTGGAACGACTTGCTTCCAGATGTTGTGGGTGCTCCAAAACTGGAAGTTTTTAAGAAGAGATTGGACAACGATTTGTCTGAAATGGTATTGGAGCTTGGAGTAGAAGACCTCCAAGGTCCCCTCCAACTCTGTTACTTTGTTATTCTAACATCACTGCCCCTTTTGTAGCTTCCAGAATTCCACTGAAGTGGGCAGATTGTGTTTTGGGCTGGGTGAACTTCAGGACTGAAATGTCTACAACAGCCATTTCACTTTTTAAAACTCCTAATCCCCACAAATGGGCCTATGTATCCCATATGGGGAAGCGTCAAGGGAGTTTCGTTTCCCATTCTCAAAAAAAGAAAAAGAAAAAAAAAGACAATAATATTGATCCAAACCCCTCCACTGTGACATAATGGTTTCATTCACCACCCCATGCTGCCCCAGGAACCCTCTTCCCCAAATTAAAGTATATCCCATTCCTCTAAGGAATATGCTCTGAAATCTCACTTAATAAATTTGAAGGTGGTTACATCAAAATATCAAGGTGGAATACTTCCAGGTTAAAAGGTTCAGAAGGAATGCAAACTTTTTTTTTTATTCACAGGAACTTTATGACACGGCTAGGTAACATCATTAGTGCTAGTTACCAGGTTTAGTCTAGTCACCTTATCATTATAGCTAGTGACTTAACACTGCTGATGTTACCTGATCCAAACCCCTCCACTCCAAAGAAACAGCCAAACTCAGAGAGCACCAAGGACCCCTCCTTTTAATACTGAGCTACAAATATTTTCCTTTATTGGTGTCATCTCTAAAAAGCATAGTAGTAGTCTTAATTGTGGAAAACTCTGGTATCCCCAGTCAGCATAAACCTTTTTAAAAACATGCATTAAGTTGTGTTTTCAGGTTTAGAGGCCTTAAGCATGACATAGTAGCAGGTTTAAGCCCCAACATTAAAAAAAAACCAACTATGGCTTAACTAAACAAACCGTTATTATAAGTCCTAAGTTGACTCATTTGAATTAGCTCACTTTGGTTTAAATTAGTAAAATTAAATTCTTTGGGTTTTTCTTCACTGATCAATAGATAATTAATTTTGCCAGATGGTATTACGGTATAGTAGACTGAATTTTACTCCGGCATGATATGTATGAATTAAGTCGTATAATTTTTAAGCCATGTTTTATATCTTTGCATTCCTCATGTGAAGTTGAAACGATTAGTTTTTATTTATTTTTTAGCAAACTGTGGTTCTAACAAACTGGCTTCTTGTGTTAAGTGAATTGATTCACTGTCACCAAGAAGGCACATTTGCGCTGTGTAGTTCTTTTGACTAATGGAAGTTAAACTAAAGAGCTATCTGAGTCCAAGGCTTTAATTTTTATGAGCTTTGTGAGATACCTAAATGGCTATCTAAATTTGCAAGTGAACATACAATATTTTGCCTCTTTGTTATTTTAAATGGGGAGGGGAGGGTACAGATACCTGTCTGAAGACATTTTTGCTTTGCTATGAGATATGCACATATGATTCATATATACTGTTGCCAGGGAATGGGCATATCTTCTGCTTTCTATTGGTAGTCCTCGACTTACGACCACAAAGCCCGGAATTTATGTTGCTAAGTGAAACATTTGTTAAGTGAGTTTTGCCTCATTTTATGTCTTTTTTTGCCACATTTGTTAAGCGAATTTGTTAAGTGATCCAGGACACTGCAACCGTTATAATTTCGAACCAGTTGTCGATTATCCAAATTTTGATCATGTGACGAAGGGGATGCTGCAACGGTCATAAGTGTGAAAAACGGTCATAAGTCACTTTTTTCAGTACTATTGTAACTTTGAACGGTTACTAAATGAACTGTTGTAAGTCCAGGATTACTGTCTTCTGCTTATGGTAGGTATGCCTCCCAATTTGCTTCTTAATACCTACAGCAAACTAAGAACATAGTAAAAAAAAAATTCAGTTGACTTCAAGTAATGCTGTATGGTCATTTTAATGGCCTTAATTGCCTCTCAGTTAACCACATGAATCAGCTATTATACTGTAGTTTTATGACTTAATTGCAAATAACTAAGACTGCTTTTTAGTTGTTACTCTTCCCCTATAAATTAGCGTCCATTAAAGGCATAATTGCTGATAACTGGCTATTAAGTATCCTATAACATTGATAGGACCCAAACTGTGAAAAGTATTTGGCCTTAATGATTGGGCTGCAAAAATCCAAATGACCATTGGACGGCAGCAAGAAGACACATACAAACTTTTTGTAGTTTATACTTTGTGCCAGAGAACAGGATTTCATTGTCATAGGGTCCAAAAGGAATCAGATGCAATAATTTCCTAAAACCAATTCACGCAGGTCATCAGAACTGCATGACACCCACCCTGGTTTTCTTGTTGGAGCAGTGGATATGTGAGGACAGGCACCCAGTGTTCTTGTTTAAGTTAGCTTGGGTCTTCTCAATGGTTTAGTTGCGCAGCTACTCTGAGGAATATGCTAGGTATCTATCAGATAAAGTAGCTCAAATTCTCACCAAGTTGGACTCTAGCCTTAAAGCGGGGGTGTCAAACTCAATTTCATTGAGGGCTACATCAGGGTCGGGTGGGCATGGTCGACTAGGTGGGTGTGGCCAACTGGGTGGGCGTGGCCAGCTTGATGCTACTTAGTGAGCATGGCCAACTGGATGGGCGTGGCCAGCTTAACGCCACTCCCCAAACTACTGGCATGTTTCCTCTTCGCACTGGGTAGACTGGGCCGAAGCCACACTGGCCCAATCTTTCTTTTTCGCATTGGGTAGACTGGGCCAAAGTGATGCTTACATTACCCTTACATTTTTCAGGACGGCCCTGCAGGCCAAATCTGGCCACATCGCGGGCTGAATCCAGCCCACAGGCCTTGTGTTTGACACCCCTGCCTTAAAGCATATCCCATGGAGGCAAATGAGGCTTCAGTCTAGCTTAATTATGTAGGAAGAACTTCAGCCTGTTGTTTCTGATGACGTAGACACGATTCTTGGGACAACTTGCTCAGCCACAAATCCCTCTTAGTTGGCTATCAATTTCCCATTTTTTTTGTAAAAAAAATCTGGTGATGGAAGTGATAGAGGTGAACTGACTGGGGAGGTAAATGCATATGTATTTTTGTATACAGACAATACCATTGATGGCCGTGAACCTGAATGATCTGCAGGTATTGTGAGATTGCAGTGAATATTAGCTAAAGTGCAATGAGGATATAATAGATTTTGCAAATGGTGAATTCTTCCTTGAGAGAGTGGGTGGTTCTGCTGTACCTTAAACAGGTGGTAATTCACCCACTTCTGAAGATGCCATTGCTAGACCTAATCATGCTGGATAATTTCCATCCAGTCTCTTAACCTTCCTGTTTTAGGAAAGGTCGTGAGAAGGTTCTTGTGTAGTAGCTCCACAGAATCCTGAAGGAAGTAGATCGTTTGAATACCTTTCAGTTGGGATTTAGAACTGGATATGGACCAAAATGGCATTGATTGTGCTTGTAGATGACCTCTGGTGGGAGCAGAACAGCGTTGGTAGGTTCACCTGAACTCTTCCTTACCTCTCATCAGCCTTCGGTACCATTGATTACAGTAACCCATTGGACAATCTTTCGGAATTGGTGGTGGGGTGGCATGGTTTGCTTTCTTTGGAGCTGGTTCTAGTTGGTGTTGATACAATGGGCAGAGTCTAATTTGCTGCCCCTGCTTTGTGATGTTCCACAGGGACATTTCTACTTGTGTTTAACATTTAACTTGAAGCCATTGGATGAGGTCATCATAAATAAGCCCATGAGATTGGATTTTAATGGGTATGTTTATAGTTTTTATCCCAGCTGTGCTGTTGCCTTTTGTTTGCTGTTAAATTGTTGTTAGCTGCCCAGAATTATGACAAGGTGACTGGCCATATAAATTGAATTAAATAAAATCCACCCTTGCCTCAGGCAATTTTTTGGTATGCATTCCCCAGCATAGCAGTTGAAAGCCAAATGCAATCTTTGGCCCAGAATTAGCTCACCCTACACTACAGGAATGTACAATATCTTTCTTATCCACTGTACTTGCAAGTTGGTTTTTATCAAGTGGATTGCGGATAGAGAGCATTTCTGTACTCTGAAGGAAGAGAAATTAGTATTTCTGTATTTGGTAGAAAAAGTAAATAGATGGGTAGAAGGCTGGAGCTTGAAGTCTTCTACCATTAGTCTACTCCATCGCACGAAGGAAGTCCGTGCACTTTTCTATGTCATCTACACAAGTCCTTAAAAATATAGCTGAAGGTAAGCTTAGGTCACAACCCAAAGGTGCTTTTCCCAAAAGGCAACTGGTCTTTCTTTGTTTCTCCTTGAAGATGTTTTGCTTCTCATGCAAGAAACTTCTTCAGTTCTGGATGATGCTTCTTGGATGAGAAACAAAACATCTTTGAGGAAAAAGAAGTGAAGAAAGTCCAGTTGCTTTTTGGAAAAAGCTCCTTTGGGACCACCATGACTGGATGACTGAGAATCTCCAAAGACATTTAGGTCAAAACATGACCCCTGTCATGTACAGATACATTCGGCATAACATCATCAGCTATATCTCTGTTAAGTGACTTGGAGTGGGTGGGGTTCTTGTAATGCCTGGCTATTGCTCTAGCCAATTCACTATTGACTTGAACGACCATTGCAAACTAGAGACCACGTAATTCCATTACAGCCTATAGAATTTAACAAATCCCTTAACCTATGAAATGTTGAATGTAAGTTTTTGATTTTATTACTCAATTTCAGTTGGGTTGTTGAAGTAATAGTGCAAATAGGAGTGGACCTCTACTCTCGCCTTAGATTGAAGGTCTTTAAAATTATTGATTTCCCATTCTTTTTGTAAGTAAATCTGGTGATGGAGGTGATGGAGGTGAACTGACGGGGGAGATAAATATGTATGTGTTTTTGTATACAGACAATACCATTGATGGCTGTGAACCTGAATGATCTACAGTAATTGCGAGATTGCAGTTAGATAGAGTGCAATGAGGACATAATTATATTAATGAATATTAATGTATTAACGACCAAGTTAGTTTTGTTTGAAAGGGAAAACAGAGTGAACTAATTACAAACTATATATCAACAGTGAAAAACCAGAGCAAGTAGGTGAATTTGGAAATGGAAGGGGAAATTTTAAGGTGTGCAAATGCTTATATCAAGGTAGTGAGGTGGTTTGTGCCTGTTGTGAGGAGTTGTGTCAGAATAAATAAATATAACTACATGAGACAATATTTCTTCGGACTGGAAGAAGCAGAGAACATATGGGGAAAATGCATAGAATTGAGTGTTGGTAAGTCAAGAGAAATATAAAAGCTGTGGGAATGAGGCATTTAAGTAGTGTGTGTGACAAAACAGAATTAGTATAGAAAGAGTGGGTATTGTGTTACTTTTTAAAGTAAGGATGGTTCAATAGACTGAGTTACAAAACACAAAATATATTAGGTATAATGTGGATTTCCTACATTGGGGTTTGGGCTAAATGATCCTTCATTTCTGTTCCTGATTATTTAAAATGTTATCTGCAGTAATTGCCAATTATCTGTGAAGACTTCCAGTGGCAAATTTAATCATGATTGTCACTTCTAGGGATCAGGAATTTCATAAGAAAAGAGAGAGACTAGAGAAAGCAATTGTAATACTGCTTAAGCAGGGATGAGAAACAGGGTTGTACATTAGTTGTACTCTCTGTGGATGTCATGAATACTGTGATGCAGTCAGATGGATGTCTGTCAAAGAAAGAGAAATCTGAAAAATTAGAATACCAAGTACATGGAAAATGATTCCCAAGAATTGACAACAGTCAATCCATGGAGAATCTCAATGGAGTGGAAGTCCTCTTCAGCTGATAGTAATGCTTATCCGTAGAGGAAAATGAGGTCAACACTGATGGGAGAACAAAGCTGCCTTGTTTATTTCTAGTTTACAGGTCTCTCCAACCTGTGAAGGAGGCTTGTATGATCTTGCATTGATTGGCTCTGTATCTCTTACAGTCCCACACTTCCTAATAAAACCTGTTGGGTTTCTCATCTTTTTTATAGATGAGAGCCACGGTGATTTGCTGATAAATTTGAGTCAACGCATTCAAACCCTGTTTGATAGGTTCCCCTTTTCCTTTTAACTTGGCTTGTTGTTGTTGCATCGTAATATGCTGCTTCCTCTAATAGCACAGAAGAAGCAGTCATTAGTAGAATAATAAAGATTCTCTCGCTCTCTCTCCCCCCCCCCAATCTTTGAGCCTAAATGCTCTTTTGCTAATACCACCCCATGATTAGTTTCAGGATTGTTTAGTGATTAGCACAAGGAAAAAAGTCGAGCCTCTCATCCCTGTATCCTACTCTCACCCTGCCAGAGAGCCGCAGTGCTGTGATGGTGCTACTTTAAAATATGACTGTTGCTGTTTCTTGCTAAAACAGAGCTGGTATCTGTTGCTATAGAAACCAGCAAACTAATTATAAGGAGTCTGAGTCAAAGGAGGTAATAAGTCAGCCTACCCTTATAAAATATATATGAGAGAGAATAGGCACAGGTCACAAAGATGATGAACCAGGGATGATACTGAATTCATTTCAGGAGTTTGGCATGTAGTGGTGCTTGAAGAAGACACAAAGAGAATTTGGAGGGGAAGCAGCATCAAGACTAACTCTTTGGTAGCTAGCTGTTCATGTGGAGGCGATGTAAGGACCAAGAAGGCCATGCTTTAGAACAGGGCTGTCAAACTCGTGGCCCGCGGGCCAGATGCGGCACTCACTGGCCACGACCATGCTTAGTTTAGCGAAGGGGAAAAAAAAGTCCCGATAGGTCATGTGATGCTGCCATGACATATAGAGCCTAGGTGGCGCAGTGGTTAGAGTGCTGAACTGCAGGCCACTTCTGCTGATTCAATCTAGCGGTTCA
>JANHFL010004986.1:52637-62833 GCA_032468155.1 Oxyrhabdium leporinum
AGTATTGCTTATAAGTTGTAAACCGCTCCGAGTCTTCGGAATGGGGCGGTATATAAATGTAAAAATAAATAAATAAAATAAATAAATGACGATGGGAGTTTGACACTCCTGCTTTAGAGCCATGCTTTAAGCCCCACCTGACTTGATACCGTAACCTCCTCTGGCCAACTCTTTGTCCATGGAAAGTGTGGAAGAGTAACAGAGGAGCCCTGTTCTCAAAGTTAACAGCAATGGTTGTGAATAGAATCACAAGCAAGGTGACAGTGCAGTGGGACTCCTCCTCCTCCTTCTTCTCCTTCTCCTTTCTCTTCTTTCTCTTCCTCTTCCTCCTCCTTCTCCTCTTCCTCTTCTTCCTTCTCCTCCCAAGCTAAAGGGTGTTTTAATACCATGTGGCAAGGTATGATTGGTATTGAACATCTATCTTTCATCTGTTGTATTATGGCCAACTTGATCTGTCATGAGGTACTCATCTAGCTCAGAGGTCCCCAACCTTTCTGGTTCTGCAGACCAGCAGCAGCAGGGGAGGAGAGGGGATCATTTCATGCATGCACCCGCTGCTTGCCCAAATGGAGCTTTGTAGGCTAGCCCGCCACTTGTGGGGCACAGTTCCCAACAGTGCGTGGTCCAATACCAGGCCGTATACCGGAGATTGGGGACCCCTGATCTAACATCTTGCTGTCTTTTTTCTGCATGTTGGGAATTCAGTGTCTACAGAAAGATCCAGAACAGCATTTTACATGTGCTATACAGCAACAATCTGGTCTCTGCCATTTGAGGCTCAGTCCTGTAACCTTGATAGATAATGTAGCTTTCTCTACACTACTGCCAAAGTAATATGCATGTTCTTTGAATGCAAGTCTTGAAAAAACGGCAGTACATCTTTGGTGTCATCAGTTCTGGCACTCTCAGTAATAAGTACAAATATATTCACTTGGTGTCAGAGACCACTATTTGTGAAAACATGACCTTTCTCCATATGTCTAGACTTCACTGGTGACTCATGAAGGGATGAGTCCATTTCAAATGTTGGTGTAAGTATCATTGTATATCAGTATCATCATGAAGAATAGTTCTGAGTTTCTGGAAACAAAATTCAATAATACATTAACAGAATAACAGAGTTGGAAGGGACCTTGGAGGTCTTCTAGTCCAACCCCCTGCTCAAGCCGGAGACCCTATACCATTTCAGACAAATCTCTTCTTAAACACCTCCAGTGATATAGCGCCCACAACTTCTTAAGGCAAGCTGTTCCACTGATTAATTGTTCTAACTGTCAGGAATAAATCATCTTCAATGAATTTGGTACTTTGCTGGTAAACAGCTATTCTAGAAGATTTTTTTTTTCAAATGAAACATTATCAGGAAGAAAACAACCATGCACTAGTCAATCTCCATCAGCAACAAAATAGTACGAAACAGCATAGAAGGTGTAGCTGAATCTCTGCTCTTGCACCACAACTTTGAGCAAACCAGATGCTTGTGGGAAAAAAATTGTGGTAGATTTGTCATTAAAGTAGAACCAGATTGTAACGACTTTGCTATGAATGTGTAGCCAAGTTGAGCCTCAGCAACAAATCCGCATCAACAAATTCATGTAACCAAAAGTAGAATGAGGTATCCACAATGGACCTCTCTCAGTCCTTGAGTTATTCACCATTGGGTTGTTTTTTTTCTGATTCCGCTGAAAGGTAACAATGCAAAAATGCTGCACTAAACTTGTCTTTTTCCTTGACCCATGCTTATACTTCTTCTCATGAGAGTTTTTCATGGCATTTAATTGGTCTTTGTGTCTTTTAATTGTTATGAATCACCCAGGTACTGACTCAGATTTGCTACATGGATCCAATTTTAATCCAATCGCACTCACTGGATGACATTTATTTCGTAGAGCAAATACACAATGCTGTTTTGATGTATTGAGTTGAAACAATCAATTGCCTCTATTATAAACACTCTGTTCTTTCCAGAAAGATGCACAAAGAGATGTTTTGTTCTACAAGAGATTGTAGTAGATAAGTCAGGATTTGAGGACACCTGTGGTTGATGTTTATAGGTCTTCTTCTTGGGTCTCCTTAAAACAGTAATGTGTAAAGGAGCATACATTTGAATGGAGTTGAGCTGTCCTATGCCTTTACAATATTTCACTGTATTATCCATTTTATTTCAGTCTACCTCTGGTGCTTAAATAAACTGGATTGGAAGAATGCGACTAGAAGTGATAACATCCTAAGAGAAGCCACAATTATTTAGTGCTTAATTCTCTCTTCTTTTACAGAAGCATGGGCTTCCAGTGTTCAACTAGCCACAATCCCAAAATCAGGAATTATGGGTTAGGAAGAAGTTGGTACTTAAAGCTACTGTTCTTACTAATTGCAATTTGCCGTTGTTTAAACCATTTAGGCAATGTGATTAGTTTAAAATCAACATTTGTTTAAATTCTGATTCTTTCTCCCTCCCCACTCTGGCTGTAAAAAAGGAAAGGACCTGTAAGCTCATTAGAGTCGCAGAAAACCTGGTTCTCCTTTAAATGTGATTCTGACTTCTGAATTTTAAAAGCCTGCAATCAGGGACCGTGTTATTTTTAATTTTGGTTCGGTGCCTAGTGAATTTAGTCGCATTATAAATATGGCTCATATAATCATATATGAATAGATGCAGTATGTGAATAAACTATATACAGCTCCCATCAGGCCTACTGCACTTCTAGAAATAGAAAGTGAATTAAACATTTATACATTAAATATTAACATATAAAAGTAATGCATGAGCAATTTATGCCTAAAGCCTGAGAAATATATATTTTTTTAAAAAAGGTGAGTTTCATGGGTTAAATTATGCATGACCAATCCTTTTTAGAAATTATTCCTTCCAACATCTGGCTATCGGAAACTCACAATTATAGCCTTTCAGAATCATGTCCTTCAGATGTTGTTGACTTGTAATTTCAATTGTTGTTTGGAGGGCATAAGCTAGAAGAAGGCTATTTGTGCTCTAATTTTGGAAAACAAAAATAGAAACATGTACTTGTCTGATCTTTAGATTACTGACCAGGTAGTATTTTTAAGGTTAGCACTGCATAGCTTTGAATCCCAGTAATCATATTAACTGTTAATTGGTAATTAATATTGTTAATTAGTTACACTAGGTCTGGATAGTGGACTTGAAACTAGTATAATTTATTTGCATTTAGTCAGTTTTTCCCCTTTATGCTTTATGTGTGATGCATTGTATCACTGGTTACAACAACAAACATTTATTTATTATCATTGTTTTCATTGGATAATTGGAATAATTTTTCTGTTTGATGATTGATATACAGCTAATGTGATAATGGAGCAGGTTTCTCTCTTCTTCACAATATCCTCTTCTGTCAAGGAAAGAACTATTAGCAAAACAAGTTTGAATAACCTGCAATATGTTGGTACAGATAGTTCTTAACTTATTATCACAATTAAGCCCATTTATGTTGCCAAGTGGGACAGTTAAGTGAATTTTGCCCCATTTTGCCTTTTCTTGCCACAGCTGTTAAAGTGAATCATTGCAGTTGTTAAGTGAATCTTTGCTTCTCAGAAGTCACAAAATGAGATCACATGACCCTGGGACACTGCAACTGTCTTAAATATGAGTCAGTTGTCAACCATCCAAATTTTGATTGTGATCATGGGAAATGCTGCAACAGTTGTAAGTGTGAAAAATGGTCACAAGTCCCTTTTATCAGTGCCATTGTAACTTCAAACAGTCACTAAATGAACTGTTTAAGATGAGAACTGTCTATAATTGTTTTGGATGTAACATGCAATGTTTGTTGCGCAACGTTTCAGAACCAAAGCTCTAGTTTTGTACCTGATTTGAGAAGTGAGGACAAATTGTAGCAATATTCACTCATGTTCTTACCTTCGCATCACCTCTGAATGTTTCTAATAACCCCTTCAGAACAACTGGGGTGAATTCTCCTTTTAACCTGAGTCACCTATGATGACTACTTAAGAGGCTAGAGCTGGCCCTTAGTTAGACAAAACCCCACTTCTACATGACTTAGTTACCTTTGTCATTTCAGTTAAAAATAATAATAATAGCACAATGCAGCCTTTGATTTCTTCTCTAAGCACTGCTGTTCAGTTATATACTTTTGGCCTTTAGCAGTAATAGTACACATAGAATGTTGAAGGCATGAACTCAAGGCAGGAAGTTACAAATTTCTTCTCTCCTGCTGGAAATTAAAACACCACTGACATTTTTGGGTCTTATATACAAAGGCTGCTATCATTTATCCAGTAACATGTAATTGGTGTTGAAAAAATATTTAAACATTTGGGACTCATAAATATAACAATATAAAATATATCTTATGTTTATACATATTGCACGCTCTATTTATATCTGAAGGTTAGCTTCCTCCCCATTTTTTTTTTAACTTTTACGTGTTTTTCTTGGGCTGAGTCAACCATATGTTACAATCAATGAAGTTTGCCAGTGGTAACATTTATGTCTTAATAAAACGGTGGGTGAGTAGTAAAAACAGGCTGATTATATCCCTCGAGTGCACTAAAGCTATGGATCCTTTACTAAACTTGATCTCTATTGCGGATTACATCAGTTATTGTTCTGTTTTATTTATTTTTTTCCTGGCTGCTTCAGCTGCACAATGCCACATTTGGATGGATCTTGCAAAGGTCTCCTTCCAAGGAGTATTCAATGCTTTGTCCTTCCAAAGGGAACCTCTTAGAAGTATCCTCCTATGAGAGACAGGAAATAGTCTCCCGCTTACAGGAAAAGAGACATATGTAAGTTCCTTACATTTATTTATTTATTAAATTTACATGCTGCCGAACACAGTGTTGCAGCAACTCAGGGTGGTTTACAGAAGATAAAAGAGATTGTACAGTACAGTTAAAATTAAGAAAGATTATATAAAGATTGAAAATCAAGAGGACAGCCAACAGGAGGGTGAGGATTTTCTCTCTACTCCATCAGCCACACCAGGCCAGCCAGCAGAGATAGGTTTTAAGGCCCTTCCAGAACACCAAGAGAGTGGTGAAGATGGAAAAGATGAGAGTGAACTCATCTCCAGTGGGACAATAGTCTAAAATGGGATGGGCCACAGCAAAAAAGGCTTCTGGACCCCACCAGCTGAAATTCTTTGGCAGGTAGGATCTGAAGAAGACCTCTTCCTTAAGGATCTGTGGCCTTCCAGATATAACTTCCATTAATCTCAAAGAAGCAGCTTGAATTTCATCGGACCCATGAAAGTTCTCCTGTGTATTATCACCAACCATAGCTCTGACCAAAACCCAGTTTTCCTGAAGAACTTAATGTCTGGGTAGGCTTGCAAAAAAAAGACAAATTCAGATAGTTTGGCCCTCAGTTATGTGTTGCTTTATGAAAAAAAAAATTGGGCTCAACTGTGGTCATAGGTCAAGGACTACCTGTAGTAGGTAGATAAGTAAATAGATAGATAGAAGAAGGGAGAATCTTTCTTCCTCTGTCAAGACCTTTTCAACCCTCAGATGAAGTTTTCTTTCAGAGCATATTTGCTATCCCTGACAGTGTTGTTGAGTTAAATGGGATCCAGAAGGGGGCTGATCAATTTAGCTATTCGGGCACAGGTTTTTGCTCTTGTGGGCCATAGGTGTTTCATTAAAGGCCTTCTTACCTTTATCTTCAACATATTGATATGCCCAAGAAGTGGGAAGAGAGAAGCAAGATCCTCTACACACTCCTGAGTGGTTAAAAATTTAGGGACGATCAGAATTATCATTCTGGACAACCAGGGTAGATGAAGCTGGAAATATATTTTATGATTTTTCACACAACCATAGGTTATTTCTAGGTCTCAGAAACTTCTCTCCAAGGCCTGGTAGCCAAAGAATATTGTTTAGCTTCTGTGCCCAGACCACACTTACAGTTACTTGCCTGGACTATAAATTTTAAGAAACAATTGAGGGAAATTGAAAAATAAAACCTCTTGAATTCTTCAGAATGGTAGCCTTTGATTGTTTACTTTGACTTTGCTGTCTGGTTCAGAATAAGAAGTTATGAGAGAATTATTATGCTATGCTAATTGTTTTGGCCAATCCTATGCAATCGGATAGAGTTGGCATGCTTGGAGTCACATCTTTCAAGTCATGCCATCTGATGAGACTGAGGAAGTCATGATTCCTGCCTTTGGCATAGTATCTCTCTAGAGATATAGGCTTCACCCTTCTCTCCTTTATATGAGCTTTGAAGATTTGGCTGTTTTCTAGTCTTTGGGCTAGAATAAATAGATGGCTCTTTGAAGATGTCATTTTGTTGGGAAAGCATAGCTTTCTCTTTCGGGATTAACCATCATTCTTTGTTGATTGGCTTGCTTTCATGCTTTGTTTCTTGTTTGCAATCCAGAGTTTTATGGAATTGATTGGCCTTGTGACTATTATTTATACATAAAGAAGCAAACTGAAATTCAGAGATTTTGCTGATTTGCTGCATCTCTTGATGTCCTTCTGAAATATTAAATTCAACTCCCCTAATTCCCAGGCTGAACTAATGCAAAGTACTCTCCAGATCTACCAGTCGAGACAAATATTCTTTCTGACTACTATTGATTTAGGGCAAAACATAAATTTTAAATTGGGTCCAGAAACTGATAGTTCTGTCTATGTCAAATAGTTTTGATTAGCCATACAAGAAAAAAAATCTTGGATATGCATTAATATCTGCAGAAAACCAAAATAAAACCACAAAACTAACAAATCAAGTGATCATTTAACAGGATGGTGAATTATTATCCAAGGTTGGACAAGCTGATAATATCTATATATTTTGGACCACAAATGCTCATAATCCTTTACCATTGTCAGTGCTATCAGGATTGATGGAAATTAAGTTCAAAACAGTTGAGAACACCAAATTATCTCTTACACGAAGAGGAGAGCTTTATCATTATATTATATTATATTCCTTCCCTTGAATTTCTGTAGGCGAAAGAACCAGTGCTGGTTTTCTAGAACCAATGCTGAGGTTCTAGAAAAGAAAAAGGAGGGAGAGGGAGAAGGAGAAGGAGAAAGGGAGAGAGGAGGAGAGGGAGGGAGGGAAAGAACTATTCATCCAACTAACCAGTAATTTTGTAGGTCTTGTACTCCATACAGGAAGTTTTGAATGGTGGCAGCCATCTACAGTTGGACTTTTTCTGTACCAATATGTTGAAATCTGTTCCTATAAAAATTCATCTGGCCCCAACATTTTATAATTTCAGAGATTTGGCCAAAATACATGACTGGCTTTGTTGTTAATTTTAGTCAATTGTATCCATGTTATGTTATTATTGCTCTTGTTAGAGTTCCATTGCTCCACTTTCATTTTTAGTTTACATTTTGTCATTGTATGGTATCTACAGATGTGATTTTACTTACGTACTAAACATTTTAAAAATGGATTATGGAATTTTTTTAAGCTACTGCTATGCTTCCAACAATCAAGTCATTTTCTTTCTGATTTTTTTTCTTTCCTCTAAAGTAATATTGGAAAGCAGGGAACAGTCAGATGCTTTTTAAGATAGATAAATTAAAGAGCTTGCTGATAGATAATACAAAGAAAATAGGAATTGCTCATCCTCCAGCTCAGCAACCATCCAAGTAAATTATATATATATATTCACACAGAGAAAAGATCCTTCAACTGTAGAAGTGAAAATTGTACCTAATATTTGAATTTAGGTAACCTTTCTGTGGATAGCGAGCAAAAGCTTTTTGAGTGTGACTCATCCTCAGTGGCAAAGTGTTATTGTACGAGTGCAAATTAATGGTAGACTGCAGATGGTCAAAACTGAAAGAAAGGCCAGTTCTAAAAATAGCAGCACTTATTTCCATAAAGCTAATAGAAGTATGATTTTGGATGCTTATTCCCACTTTAACTTCAGAAATTGAGGTCATTGCCCAGCAAACTCCCTACCTGAGAAACAAGGCTGGGCACTGGAAACAATTCAGAAGAAGTGCTTCACTTAGTCATTAAAGGTGTTGCTTTCCATAGAAGAAGCTCCCAGCTGCTGAAAGATTTTAATGGATAATTTCCTAAGGACAATAACAGCCATGGATGATGGAAACCTGAAAAGGATTTCCTGAAAAACCTGTGTTCAAGCTGCTATAAGATCCAGAGCAATTGTCTTTGGAGATTCTTAGTCATCCAGGTCATGGTTGTCCCACAGGTGCTGCTTCAAAAGGCAAGTGGACTTTCTTCGTTTTGCTTGAAGACATTTCGCTTTTCAACCAAGAAGCTTCTTTAGTTCTGTGAGAACATCCTCAAGCAAAAACAAAGAAAGTCCAATTGCCTTTTGAAAAAGCACCTTTAGGACATCCACAGCAAGTCTTCTGAATAATTCTGGAAGCCTTGCTGAGAAGGAGAAATAGTCTACTGAAAGCCTATCAATTAACACAACAAATACAAATTCCTAAAGACTCCTCAGTATTTTGCTTTAAAGTGAGAAGCACAAAATGTTTGGAGCACATACATTATTTAGGATTGATTGGTACATTAGCCTGGGAGATATCACCTAGGCGAGTTGATATTAAAGTTCATGAAGATCAAACTCAATTATTGGTTTAAAGGTGTGAGTAGTCTAATGACTTTTTAAGACAGTGCCCTTCCTGTTTATCTGAAACAGGAACTATCAAAAATCTAAGAACGTTCTTCAGAAAACTTCTTTTGACCGTTAATTTACATGTATTGTGGAGGATTTGGTGACTTAAGCTCATACTTAGCAAACAGAGGGGTTAATATGTTCATCTCAGGTATTCCAAAGGTTTTCAGAAATGAGTATTTAACCCAAAGCTTGTTTGCATTCATAGATAGGTGAACTCCAGTGAATACAACGTTACCTCAATTTTTTCCATCTTTTTGAAATTGCATGAGAAGGCTTACTCCATTGAGTTACATGAACAACAACAAAAAATTGCAGTAGTAAAATTGGGAAGGACATAGGTAGATGTGATTAAGCAGCTGCTGTTTAGACTTTGCACAAGAGGAGACAATGACAAGAGTTGTCAAAAAATGCAATTCACAAAGGGTGGGCCAGATTTGAGCCTCAGACTTGATCACAATCCTTTCAATACACTCAGTAGGTTTGCTGAATCTCTGGGTAGGTTTGCCACCATTTGACTCCTGCCCTTCCTGAATCATTTCAATCACCAATCAATACTCATTTACTTAAGAATGGGAAGTGGAGATTGAGGATTTTTCCCACAGGCTTGACTGGGATCGATTTTCATTTGTTCCTTCTCTTTCAGAACTGCCAGTGCCTTTCACAGTAGCCTGCAAGCCACTATTATTTTAAAGGGAAAGCTGCCTTGAAAGTTTTAGAAAAAGTTGAAATGGTTTCCACTTATACATATGTGGCATGTGAAGACTTATTCAAAATCATTTAAAGTAATTTGAACATATCTATGTAGCGTGCTGACAACAATATAAAAACATATTGGAACTGGATTTAGGTTTGTTTTTTTACTTCATTTACTACTATTCTGGTGTTCAGTCATCCAGTTATAATCCAGGTCCAATCATACGTCACTATTTCAAGCTTAGCCATAGCCTATTTAACTACTGCCACTGCATCTGCAAAAGTCCTTTTTTCCCCCTGTAGATTCTAATTCCTATACAAATATTTCAAATATTTATTAATTAAATTTGTATGTCACCCATCTCCCTTACAAGGTGACTCTGAATCAGGGGTGTCAAACTCACGGCGTCATCACATGACATATTGGGACTTTTTTCCCCCCTTCACTAAACTGGGCATGGGTGTGGCCAGCGCATGACGCATCTGGCCTGCGGGCCAGGAGTTTGACAGCTGTGCTCTAAATCAACAATGGATGGGATATTTCCAAGTTTGCAGTTTTCTGCAAATTGGAACTTCGTAATAGTTTCTCACTGCAAGCTTATTGTTGTATGCACTCATATTGTTGTACGCCCCAAATTTATCTGTGGGGTCCTTGATGCTCTCTGAACTTGGTTATTTTATTGTTGGTGTAGAACTGATAATGTTACCTAGTTGAGTAGCAACCACAGAGCATCAGTGATCCCACAGTTCAACCCTGAGCTACAAAAATTCTCTTTTCTCGATATTCATGTCTTGTATCCTGCTTAATATGCAAGCAGGTAACTGGTAGCTAATTTTATATCCAGTTCTGCAAACCAGTAAATCCCACCCTTGGCTGGTCCCACC
>JANHFL010004986.1:82063-95248 GCA_032468155.1 Oxyrhabdium leporinum
CCCCTCAAAAAAAGGACCTAGCCATTTTTTCAGGGGGCAAAAGAAAATAAGACCCAGTCTTATTTTCTGAGAAACACAGTATTAAATCAGAAACTAAATAGCACTAAGTAGTCATTAGTATCCCAGTATGGCATATGGTTAAATTTTCATAGAGGTTTAACAGGATGATTTTATATCAGTTACCTATGTCTGTGGCATCCATTGGATTGCTGCTGTGGGCTTAAAAAGGGGCTAGATTAATCCACATAAATCATATTGTGTCCTCAGAGACAAAGTGGGCTATATTTGTAGTAAATAAATAATAAAAGGGGGAAAAAACTTCTGTGGTTTCAAATCAATCATCCATGCAAAGGAAATGTCAGAAAAATCAAGGTGCAAGTTGGTTACAATTCCCAACTTGACCTTTTTCACTCAACCTCTTCTGAACATCTCTGTTTGAAACTTTAAAAAAAATATGTTTTAGTGACTGACCAATCATATAACCAGCAAAATACATGATGGCTTAGTATATATGCTTGGTTCACTATATGCATACTGTAAATTCATGGATGGATGGATGGAGTGTATAGGATGGATTGTATAGGCTGCTCATCTTACCTCAAGGTCATTCTAGATTTGCTTTTTTTTTTATGGGCCCTCTCTTTGCGAGAGGAAAATACACAGTAACTTCCTATGATAGAATGGCAACCATATCATGCTATGAAATAAGGGTTCTTCAATGGCACAGCTCATGTTCATATTCAAAGACCCCAATTCTTTCCTGACATTTCCAAAATACACCAGCCTCATTTAGAATACAGGTAGTTGTCGTTTAATAACCCTAACTGGGATTGAAATATTCATCTCTTAAGTGAAGCGGTCGTTAGGCAAAACATCACATGACTGCACTGATTAGCAATAATAGTAGTCCCAGTCATTAGACAAGAACCTCACTCTTCTTCTGCCCTGCCATACTCACCTCTGCTTCAATGACAAATGAGATAAGGAAACATTTGTATGAACTGAAGCAGTCTCGTATGTCTAGTCTAATGAAGAGAAGGACTAGGGGTGACATGATAGCAGTCTTCCAATATTTGAAGGGCTGCTAAAAGGAAGAGGGTGTCAGCCTATTCTACAAAGCACCTGGAGGTAGAACAAGAAGCAATGGATGGGAAATAATTAAGGAGAAACCAACCTAGAATTAAGGAGAAATTTCTTGACAGTGAGTACAATTCATCGGTGGAACAACTTGCTTGCAGAAGTTGTGAGTATTCTAATACTGAAGGTTTTTAAGAAGAAATTGGACAGCCATTTGTTTGGAATGGTATAGGGCAGGGGTGTCAAACTCAAGACCCATGAGCTGGATTTGGCCCATGGGATGCTTAGATCTGGCCCACGGGGCCATCCTGGAAACAATGAAGGACTGGCCCACAGTGCCTCTGCCAGCGAAAATGGAGCTCGTGAGGGCCATATGCAGCCCTCCTGAGCTCCATTTTTGGCTGCGATGGCTGAAACGGAGCCTGGGAGGGTTGCCCTTGACATGAGTGATGTCAAGCTGGCCACACCCACCCTAGCCGTGCCTACATGGCCCCCGAGGTCAAACACAACCCTGATGCAGCCCTCAATGAAATCGAGTTGGCACCCCTGGTGTGCGGTCTTCTGCTTAGGTAGGAGGTTGGACTGGAAGACCTCCAAGATACCTTCCACCTCTGCTATTCCATTAAATTGTTACCAAAGAGCTTACCTGAATTGCAATTAAAGTGTAGGAAATAACCAGGCTGAGCCCGAGGGAGGGGTTAAATGCATCATCAGTCATGAGTCCCTGCATGCCCACAAGAGATCTAAGTCCAGCCCACTTTGAATTCCTTTCTATTCTTAACTGCCGCTAATTTCCCTTGACCATTGGTAGTTCAGATTCTTCTGGAGAGCTTACCCTTGCAATAAACCTTTACACTAATTTGAACTGCCTTGAGCTCTTGATTTCCCTGGTACATGACATAACAGAAGCAGACTATCTCTGTCAGAAATGTTCTGGGCTGTAGTGTCCGTCCTCTTAAAGTCTCACCACTTGTTGATTATAGCTTAGTCTAACTACACACATATAAAACAAAAATAATCAGATGTTATGTAAATGCGCCGTTTAATCTTGAATACATCCAGCCAAGCATGTTTTATCTTCAAAGCCAGTGTGTTATATGGCACCAGATGCTAAAAAGCACTTGCACTACCACTGAACAATTTCTTCATATATTTTGTTTTTCCCCACAAAAGCGATGATTACCTAGAACAGTTATGTAAGAGGCATTTTGCTCTTCAGAACTTAGTGTACTCCCCAAACTTTCCATGGACTGAATAAACTTTGTCTTGTTTAAAGAGCCCTTTCATTTTAAGAATGTAAGCATTGCTTTTATATATGTATATATGAGAAACCCAGGAGCTTTTTACCTCCAGGTCGAAAATCAAATTCGACAGTGTTCAGTTTTGGCCATGAAGATGGAAGATAATTTCCCGTTGTCCCTGTGGGAAGGCAGTGGGAAGCCATATCCACATCGGCCAATTCAGTGTGCTCCGAAATACTTTTTTTATCTGTCATGATGGCATGACAGCATGCAATCACTTCCTGAGAGGTCTCCCATAGAGGAAAGTATTTTCAGTATTTTAAAAATGGTTACACACCATTTGAAACCAATGACTGACATTGGACTACTCAGATAAGGAAATAGGAGGAAGCTGAAGTTTTCTCATATTTTTACAAAGCGAAGATTTTAGATTCTGAGCTTGAGGGTTACGTGTATAATTAAGTTACATTTCAGCGTGCAAGATTTTTAACTGTATGCTTAGGAAGATATGCTACTGTTTACATTCGCATCATATGTTCTTAATTATTTTTAATTGTGATGTGTTTCTTCCTGATTTAAACTTCATGGAAAATGTAATAACAGTGTGAATAATATTTCTTCCATAGTATTATAAGGTCAACAGCATGTATGTGTGAATTTCATGGGCTGTGATTCGAAACAATCTGATGAATAATAGGCCTCTCACAGTCATGGTGAATTCTGTTTAGCTATAGTTTATTACATGTAATGCACCCGGCTGTTATGTTAAACCATAAACTGACATTTGCACATTGGAGCTCTGTTCATACACACTCTAAGCCAACATCAAAGAAATAATCATACTGTTTACCATATTATCTGCACCATGGAGTCCAGTATGCCCATCTTTCTGAATACAGATGATGTTGTCTAGGAATCCCAAATATTTGCCACAATTTTAAATTATTGGATGATGCAGTGACGAGCATAGATGAAAATTAATATATTAAAAAACAAGATAGTTATGTTTGACAGGGAAAATTATACATGTTATGCAAGTTATACAGAAATAAACAAGAACCAATAGGGAGCAGTGGTTAAGGCCTCAGGCTAGAAATCAGGAGATTGTGGTTCTAGTCCTGACTTAGACACAAGCCAGCTGGTGACTGTGAGCCAGTCACTTTCTCTCAGCCCTAGGAAGAAGGCAATGGCAAATAACTACTGAATAACTGAATAACCAAGAAAACTGCAAAACTTGTCCAGATAGTCTTCAAGAATCAGTCATGGTAGAATGGAAGAAAATATATATATATATAAATAGGGGAAAAAAACTAAAGCAAGGAAATCAATTTGTATGGTTTTGTATACCTTGTGTACTTTGACAGAATGTTTACTTAAGATGTGGAAATGGATGGAGAAATGTTAAGAAATGCAAATGCTGGTAGAAGGATAGCAGGTAATATGTTCTATTTGAGAATGAATATTTTGATGTTTATTCTCAAATATTAAAATTCTTAAATGTTTGTAATATTTCTAATTTTTAGAAAATATACTTCTAAATTTATGTATGCAAGAGCAATGTTCTGCCTACATTGTTATATGGAAGTGAGAGTTGGATATATTAGGATAAACATAAATATCAGTTGACTGTGATGGAGTACTTAGAGATTAGTACTGATTTTATGTAGTAATAGCACTTAAATTTATCTACCGCTTCACAGTGCTTTACAGCCTAATTGGTTTACAGAGTCAATATATTGCCCCCAAAAATGGGACCTCATTTTACTGACCTTGGAAGGATGGAAGGTTGAATTAACCATATAGTGATGAATGGATGGAGCCCATTAAATGGCTGGTATGATGTGTTGTCACCGGGGTGGGGGTTGGGGGGTTATTTTATTATTTTATTTTATTATTTTATTAACTTACTATATGATTCTCTGTTTTATTAGTTTTATTGAGTTTTTTTAATATGATGTTTTTATATTTTTGTAAACTGCCTTGAGTCGCCATGTTAAAATAGGCAGTAATATAAATCTAATAAACAAACAAACAAATAGATAAATAAATATAGCTTTAAAGAACTGTTTTGAAAAAGGCACAACAGAAAACCCTAATAGAATTATGAGCGCACCTTTTGTTATTTTTCTTGGTCCATTTGTATATCACAATGTCTTATCTTTTAGTTTCCTGTTAAAACATACCTTTTTATAGATTCGTATATACCATGAGCTGCTAACTTGCCCTGATCCCTTTGTTTAATATCGGTTTAGTGGATCAGAGACCCGTATTTTTCCTTTATTATTAAACATTGGGATTTCATAAGTGCTGGGAATTCTAAAAATGTGACTGTGCAAATATGAACATATACCTTGAGATTAGCCATGTGGATTTTCAAAATATAACAGCTGTTCCATTTGCGCAGCCACTCTTTTTCCTACAGGGTTTGAATCATGTCCCATGGCAAAACCGTAATCCTGCAAGGATATTAATATAAATTCTCTTCCGTGTGTGAATCACCGCTCGCTTCGTATATTTTTTCTGTGCATCCACCTTTTATGCACAAGATAGATCTAGGCAAGGGAGTGCAATTTTACTTGGAACCTATTCCCAATTAAATTACATTTGTGACTCCTTTCTGCTAACACTGTTCTTGAAGCGGTGTTAAGTGCTAGTTTGTTGTTCTGATGCAACTTGCTGTAGCTACAAGCTATACCTGGTTCCAGTTGCTGTTTTGTCATCTCAGAAATATTGCAGTGACTGCTTAAGTGGGAAGAAAAACAGATACCGGTAGGATGTTCCTTGGATAAATGTCAAGATTCAAGTTTTCCAACAAAGTTGAACTTGGGGCTGGAGGAATATTATGCAGGGATCCAACCTGTCAGCATAGAGAAGAACCTTATAATTCTCCAGATGTTGTTGAACTCCGTGGACGGTTTTAGAGTTTTCTAGGCTGAGGGAGGGATGATAGAAGCTACAATGGAACGACATGTGGGGCCCCACAATTGCTCATTCCGCTTATAGTCTGAAATCTAGCCCAAAGGAGCAACTAGCTGTGTATAGAAATCAGCTAGATGAGGAATAGCCCATTTGCAGCCATATGGCAGTTCCCATGAAGTCATGGAAACTTGACAGCATCTGAACCCAACAATTAATGTCTTGTGCGAAAGAGGTTCAGAGGAATATCTGGGAGAGAACAAACAACCTCTAAAGCCTCAGATTCATATCACCAATCATTCTGATAGCTTGGTGGGTATGATTTTTGGGATAGTTCTCTCTTTTTTCTGTCTAATCTTCCTCAAAGGCTCTTTTGGTGCTCATACAAGCAGGATTGGTTAGGAAAAGGCATGCTGTATGTGCTTCCTGAGTTTTCGGGAGCTGTCGCTATTATTAGTTTTGGATTTCACTCTCTGGATGTTAACCAGTTTATCACTGGACTCAAACATGCTTTTCCTCTCTCGGTTTATAATTAAGGAACTTTGGCTGTATGTGCCTTCAACCCTTGATACATGAAGTAGAATGGTTTCACTGTGCTGCTCAAACATAAAAACTTAATTCAAAGCATGTATATTTTTGTACGAAGGCAAATCCAGATTCAAGTATTCTGCTTTCCCTTGAAAAACGAATTGTCAAAGATGTTGCCGGCATAGCACTTATGCCACATGAATGTTTATAGGACGGCTAATGTTTCTTAGGGAGATTAAGTGTGACTTGTCATCAGGCTATTTCCTCTGTAAGGAGTAACATGCTCATATTTTAAAGCCAGGGCACAAAGCTGCTGATCAGTTAAGCCTCTGTCTCCCTTTCTGCATTTTTTTCTGATTGGAGACTCCAGCGATTAGTTTCAACTCCCCTCCCTTTTTCGTTTTGGGAAAGGAAATTCTTCTTTTCCGTCATACAACATGGAATCAGATTCATTAAATAAGCAGGTTCGCTTACTGACTGTCTAGACTGTTGCTGGTTTTGGCTTTCAGCTGGAGTATATCATTAACTCTCCTTACCAGCACATGTTTTCCAAAATAGGCAGGGCAGGGCCAGGTTGCTCAGAAAAAGAAAAAAAAAAATCTGCATTCCAGGTTTTCATCAATAGCATGATCCTTGCGCCGGCCTTATGCTAATGACTTCTTTCTTCACATCATTGTTTTTTTGAGCTTGGATTTGGAGTGAGGGACCCAAGGCTGCACTTTAAAATAAAAAAAAAGTGAATGAATCCAAACCTAAAGTGGAATAGGGGTCGTTCTCGGCCTATGACCAATTAGGGTTGTGAGTCATGAGAATCATTAAGCAGCTTATCACGCGATCACACTCCATTTTAGGATTTTTTTTTGTGATGGTCATGAAGGGAATGTTGTGGTCGTAAAAGGGACACCATAGCCGCTAAGCAAGCCCATTGCTTGCTATGGGACACTTCTTTTTTTGGGGGGGCTGGAAATGCAAAGTGTACATAAATCATGATCACATGAGTACCAAATGCTGCAAATGTGGACTGCTTGCTGAATGCCCAGAATGCAGTTGCATGATGAGGGGTAGTGCAGCCATCAGAATTTGAAAGCTGAGTTGTAGGTAAATCTTATGACTTAAAAATGGTAACTAAATGACACTAAGACAAGGACTACCTGTAATTCACTTTAAAATGTAATTGCAATTTTTTTCCCCATTGTATATCCTTCCTGCCATTCTGCCCATAGGACATTCTGTCTTAACAGGTTCACTGGCAGCATATAGAGTACCCTTGTTCAGAATTCCCTTTAGCGCCCTCCACCAAAATACATCTTTTAATATTCAAAATTTATTAAATATAATTGTGCAAAGGCCTGTGGGTCTAGATTCCCTCATGGGTCTCTGTCAGTGTGGAGAATCAGGGTCACATGCAATTTCAGTTCAAAAGATTTATTGCTCAAGCCTATACACGTGAATCTAGTGCAGGGGTCACCAACTTTTCGGACCTCAGGGACCACTAAATTCATAATTTTAAATCCTGCGGACCACTAATATGATCTGCCTAATGACAGGCTGGGTGGGTATAGCTAGGTGGTCATGTGACTGGGTGGGTGTGGCCAACTCAATGTCACTCACGTCAAGGGGTGCCTCGCCAGCCTCTACTCGCCCCTCCCCTCCCAGCCACCCCTTGCCTGGTTCCTAAGGGCCCCAAACAGTTGTTGGAGCTAAGCAGCCACCACGAGAAAGAATTGGCAAAACAACTGGCTCAGTTCAAATTGGATCTGACCTAGAAGGAGGCTCAGCAGAAGCACCTCACTGGGGACTACGAGCATAGGCTTTCCAAGCAGACGGAAGACTTGTGGGAGTGCAAGACCAGGTACCGGCGCCTGGAGGCTCAGCGAGCTGAGATGGTCAGCCAGTTCCAAGTCATGATGCAGTCCCACTGGAACAAGGCCCTCCGGCTCTTCTCCACCAGCGGCATCTCTCTCCAGCCTTCACCCAAAGCCCACACCAGGAGGCTGAAACAGACCCTAAGTCAGAATTTCTGGCCCCCTCCGACCCGCACTAAAAGACCCAGAAGGGAAGATTCTCTACAGCAGCACAAACGTTCATTGCATGTATCCTACCGAGGGGTTGTAGTAAATCAGGACCCCTGATTTAGTGCAATACAAAAAATGCAAATAATTTTTCTGCGGACCACCAAAATTTTCTCAGAGACCACCAGTGGTCCATGGACCACTAATTGGTGACTGCTGATCTAGTCAATTAATGGTCAGCATTAAATTGGTGCTAGATAAGAGTTAACAGAATTCAAGAATGGCTGGATTTGGAGTGTTTGTGGATACGTAACAATTCTAGGCTGAGTCCTCTCTTTACTCTGCCCTCTTGACTCTGGCTCTGCCTGCTCTTCTGGTCTCATTGGCCAAATGTGCATGCATGAAGTTGACAATATTGTGTGATTGATATTGTATCTCCTCCTTTTGTTACTTTGAACATGTGGCTCTTTTATGCAGTACATAGTTTACACACCAAACTGCAGCAGTCTTGTTCTTTAAGTTACTTTGACTACTTAAATGCAGCTAATATGATTGCTCTTGTGTAGGTAAAAGTTTCACAGTTTGCTGCACTTAAAATTTTAGTTCAGGAATTTTTAGAGGCACTTTGGCAGGCCGAGAAAAAGGCAGGAGGGATATGTTGGCCTGAGATAGGAGACAGTGTTGGAATGTGTTTCCTTCACATAAATCCCATTGAAACTTGTTGGACTTACAGAATACAGAATAACAGATTTGGAAGGGATCTTAGAGGTCTTCTAGTCAAGCCCTCTATTTGAGAACGAGACCCTATGCCATTCTGGACAAATGGTTGTTCAATCTCTTCTTTAAAACCTCTAATGATGGCGCACCTTACAACTTCTGCAGGCAAGTCGTTCCACTGGTTAATTGTTTTCACATCAGGAAATTTATCCTTAGTTCTAAGTTGAATCTCTCCTTAATTACTTTCCATCTATTCCAGGATTCATTGTTGCAGGTTTAATATTACATTTTGGTGTAAGTGAATTTTCAGCTTCATGACTAGTTCCTATGAATATTTACCATGTTTTCTTAGTTTGTGTTACCTCCACTCCAACCACCCCACCCTATTTTATTTATTTATTTTGCTTTTATTACAATTCTAACCTTTCTCCCATTTCCCAAAACACATTAATTCTAATCCCCCCTCCTCTCAAGTAATGGATGGAGTCCTTCTGTGCCACAGGACTCCTATGCCTCATTGGTAGATATTAAGAATACAGGCCTAAAAATAGCTCCACAAAATGGGCAATTGCTTTAGAAAGTTTACGTTGACAGATTGACATACCTGCTCAGCAAAACAACTTTAGCTGTTTAGTGGCAAATGGGGCCATCTTTTAGCAGCAGGTATCCTGGTTAATTATGTAATCAAGCCAGCTTTGTCCTTTTGGCTAACCAGTTGCTTAGGAAAAATAATAATAATTGAGATGTCAACAGGCAGGCCTCAACTTACAATCATTCATTTAATGACCATTCAAAGTTACAATGACATTGAAGAAAGTGACTTATGACTGGTCCTCTCATTTACAACTATTGCAGTATCCCTACGGTGATGTGATAAAAAAAATTCAGCTGCTTGGCAACTGGCAAAAATTGATGATATTTGCAGGATCTGTGTGTGTGTGTGTGTGTGTGATGTGATCACCATTTGTAACCTTCCCAGGGGGGCTTCCAACAGGCAAAGTCAGTTGGGGAAGCTGGATTCGCTTACTGACCACAGCAAAAAAGGTTGTTAAATTGGGCATGACTCTCTTAGCAACCACATCATTTAGCAACAGAAGTTCTGGCCTCAGTTGTGATCATAAGTCAAGGATGTCCTAAAGGTGCTTTTTTTAAAGAGGCAGCTGGACTTTCTTGTTTTTTCTTTGAAGATGTTTCAGTTGTCATCCAAGAAGCTTCTTCAGCTCTGAAAGGATAGTAGGTAACGGAAGGATCCTATCCACTATCCTGTCAGAGCTGAAGAAGCTTCTTGGATGAGAAGTGAAACGTCTTCAAAGAAAAATAAAGTCCAGTTGCCTCCTGAAAAAGCACCTTTGGGACAACCGTAACCTGGATGACTGAGGATCTCTACAGACCCATAAGTCAAGGACTACCTGCACTTTTGTCTCACATTCATTCCCTGAATGAAAGTGATGTTTGTCTTTTTGCCTTGCCTTTAGTAGCTGGACAACATTTAGAGATTTGAGGGGCACCATCTAAACTAGCGGACCCCCAACCGTTTGGGCACCAGGGACCGGTTCTGTGAAGAGAGGTTTTTCCCGAGACCAGAGGGGGAGTGGTTTTGTGTGCTGCTTGCATCCCGAGGGTGGGGCTTTGCTCATTTGCACGGCCTGATTTCTGGTATGCCATGGCCCAGTGCTGGTCCGCAGACCGTAGGCTGGGGACTCCTGATCTAAACTGTATAGGTACGCCTCGACTTATAGCAGTTCACTTAGTGACCATTTGAGGTTACAACGGCACTGAAAAAAATTACCTAGGACCGTTTTTCACACTTATGACTGTTGCAGCATCCCCATGGTCATGTGATTTACATTCTGATGCTTGACAGCTGACTCATGTTTATGACGGTTGCAGTGTCCCGGGTTCACGTGATCCCCTTTTACAACTTTCTGACAAGCAAAGTCAACGGTGAAGCCAGATTCACTTAACAACCATATTATCAATTTAACAGCTGTAGTGATTCAGTTAACAAATGTGGCAAGAAAAGTTGTAAAATGGGGCAAAACTAACTTAACAAAATTTTCACAGAGCAACAGAAATTTCGGGCTCAATTGTGGTCATAAGTTGAGGACTACCTGTATTTGCTAAGTGCAGATTATTTTACAAAACAGCAGAGTTGGGTTAGTTATGCAACTGAAATTATGCCTGATGTATGCTTCAAATGTTATCACAAACTCTTGAGAGTGGGTGCAGATGTGCACAAATGTTTATATCCTTTGCATATACTTCTTCTAACTGAGAAGCTTCTGTTTTGCACTGTTTAGAGATCATAGCTATGATAGAGCAGTACCGGTTTATATATACTACAAGAACTGGGCTACAAACGACTAGTTAGATCCTGTTTGTATCTATGATAGATGGCAGCAAAATGCTAGCATGCTCTTTGTCTTTTTGAGGCCATCTTATGGCTACCCAGTGAAACTTAAGGATATACTTCAGTACAAAAACCTAGCATTCCATCTTTTGTTTAAATATAATGATTAGAGATACCCTGAGGTGAAACATGTTGAGTTTGTATCAATGGAACAGATAACACTAACTAAAGAGACCATTATTTGGAGACAGCTTAATTTTGGAACACTCAATTTAGCTTGGTTACAGTGATTGGCTTCATTAAATTTTAGAAGTTTTGATAAGTGACTTTTCTGCCAATTCCTGGTTGGATTTCTTTGGTTTTTGACTCTTCATGTTGTCTGAACTTGTATTTACATTATGCAGATCAGCACATCATTTTGTTAGCTTTGAGTAGTTCTATAGATTCATTAAATTCTCTTGAACTCAGGATGATAATATTCCGAAGTCAGAAAATTAATTTCCACCCATTGGTCTCCACGGCACAAGTCACAAAATCCAGACTTTGATTTTCAAGAAGTGAAAATGAGAAACAGAATTCCTGAGTAAATTGGATGATCTCCATCAAGCCAAACATACCATCACAGGCTAAATGTTATAATAGTCACCAGGAGGCTAAAAATGTAGTAGATAACCCACGACCTGAGGAGTCAGCATTTCAGAGGTATTTCCATATTAGATTCCACAATGCCAGGGTAACAGATAAAGCATCTAATAAGCTCTTCAAAATTCAGGGAGATATTCAGAGATGTACCTCTCTCGAAAGGAGCCCGTGTTGAACCCTACAGCACAGCTAAATAATAGGAGATGACTGCAGAAAATACTTCATAAAAGAATTATATGTCATAAAATATTTTATGATAATGTTCATGTCATGAACTGATTATAAAAAATTCCATATTTCAATTCCATGAGAATCATGAGTCCCAGATGTGGGGTGCATTCTGTAAGTTAGCCCATTGGAGGTAGCTTGGTTGACAGAGTTTTGCCCTATGGTGAACTATTTCATCCAGTTGAAGGTTACAGACATGAAGAGTTTTAATAGTATATCGATGTTGTAGAAATACTGTCGATAGAGGTAATCTTCCACTTACAACTGTTCATTTAGTGACCGTTCAAAGTTACAATGGCACTGACAAAAGTCACTTAGGAACGTTTTTCACACTTACAACTGTTGCAGCATTCCCACAGTCACGCCATCAAAATTCAGATGCTTGGCAACTCGTTTCATATTTATGATGGCTGCAATTGCCTGGGGTCAGGTGATCACTTTTTGCAACCTTCTGACAAGCAAAGTCAATGGGGAAGCTGGATTCATTTAACAACTGTGTTACTAACTGCAGTGATTCACTTAACAACTGTGGCAAGAATGGTTGTAAAATGGGGCAAAATTCACTTAACAACTATCTCATGTAGCAGCAGAAATTTTGGGATCAGTTGTGGCTGTAAGGTGAGATCTACCTGTAATCAAATTCTGCAAAGCTTGCAAATGACCTCTTTTAGATAAGTTCTGTATGTTAGGAGAGTTGCTGGGACTGGAAGCAGATCCTTGATTCTTCAAGGAACTCTACAAGTGACTACTATAACCTCTATTGAGGAAACAGGCAGAAAATCTTCCTTGTAATGATTGTTTCAGTGCTTTCCAAGCTTTGATTTTATATGAGGTTAGTTGAATTACAGAGTGCGGCTTTAAATACTTTTTCATCTCTTTTAATTGTTATATAGAGGCTGGTGTTCCCCTCCTCTGGTGTTACTTAATTGTTTCTGCAAACCCATTTAAGCTGATGGGTAGGATTTTAATTGACAAAATAAATCCTGTGTTATAATCCAAAACAAAGTGTTATTTTATCTCATAACAACGCATTGTTATGGTACCATAGGAGCAAAAAGTGTACATGCTACATAATGCTCTGCTGCCTTATAATAGCATTGTGTAAACTGAGTTTCCTGACTTCATCTGAGTTTTTGACACAGGTGTCAACACTACACTACACACAGGTTTGTACTTGGGGGCCAGCAAACCCAGCTGATTCCCCACTCAGATAGATTGTCAGAGTGCAAACAGTGTGACTAGGTGAGACAACCCAGGAGCAAATGCAGCACACAGATTTGTATTTACATATAGTGGTTTTTATCCCTAAAAACATATATACATACAAGTGCTTTTATACAGGCCTTGAATACAGGAGCAATCAGTAACCAACTACACCATGAAAGCACAGAGAGAGAGAGAGAGAGAGAGAGAGAGAGAGAGAGAGAGAGAGAGAGAGAGAGAGAGTCACTCACACGCTCACTCAAATATTACA
>JANHFL010004987.1:18570-33557 GCA_032468155.1 Oxyrhabdium leporinum
TCTCTCTCTCTCTCTCTCTCTCTCTCTCTCTCTCTCTCTCTCTCTCTCTCTCTCTCTCTCTCTCTCTCTGTCCTACATTTTTCCCTTTCTCTGAATTTGATGGGCTTGTTTATAGGTCATCCCACCTTCATTGCCAACTCTCTACTTCAACACCAAAGAAATGAGCCACAATGCAAATTTCCCTTGTAGGAGCAAAAGTAGTCTTAATAATGTAGGCAATTACTTAATTAGCTCCATTTATTTAAAAGTGCAATTCAGCACGGGAAGTCATTTCCGCAGATGGTTTTTGAGGAGAGAATGAATATTCTCAGGCTCTTCCCCATTTCCTGCATCCTCCACATCTCCCCCCACCCCATGTCGGTCTTCTGTAAGTGGAGAAAAGAAAGCGGGGAAAGGGACCATTAGCAAAAACAAGATGGCAGAATATGGCCTGAAATTCAGTTCCTGGTCTCTCCAGATAAAACTGGGAGGGGGGGGAATCTAAATTGCTTTTATCCACTCAGGGTGAAAGTTATGGAATTAGTTCAATGCCTCTAACAGAAACAGAAGGTTTTGTCAGAATAGACTTTGATCACCAACATCTTATGAGGTTGCATGGGAGATCCACAACATTGCATGGAATGGCACCAATTTTCTTTTATGCTGTTGTGTAAACTTTCGGCGATTTAGGGGATTCCAACAGAAACCCTGCCCCCCTCTTGAGGGTCTCATTGTCAATCTCTGCTGTGTACATAGCAGTTTAAGGTCACCGTTGATATCTGGCCAAATATATTAATAGTATATTAATAGTAGCAAGTATTTCAGTGCATTTCGGCTCACAGATTTCCACTAATGGTGGGTTCATGTGTGATGGGCCAGCAATCCAGCTTAGGATGCTTCTCATTTAAGGTTCCCACATCTCAAAGAAGAGATAGTTTTGAAATGGGAGGGAACAGATGTAGTTTAAATGTGCTTCATAATCCACTGGCACAAAGTGTCCAGCTTGAGAACTGTCCTTGGTCCTGTAAGCTGTACAGGTAGCCCTCAACTTACAACAGTTCATTTAGTGACTGTTCAAAGTTACAGAGGCACTGAAAAAAGTGACTTATGACTGTTTTCACACGTACGACCGTTGCAGCATCCCCGTGATTAAAATTTAGATGCTTGGCAACCGACTCGTATTTATGATGGTTGCAACGTCCCGGGGTCAGGCGATCCCCTTTTGCGACCTTCTGACAAGCAAAGTCAAGGGGGGGAACCAGATTCACTTAACCACCGTGTGGCTAACTTAACAACTGCAGTGATTTGCTTAGCAACTGTGGCCAGAAAGATTGTTAAATAGGGCGAAACTCATTTAACAACTGTTTTGCTTAGCAACAGAAATTTTGGGCTCCCTTGTGGTCATAAGTGATTTGTTCTGGACATCTGTTCCTGTCTGCAAATATTTATTTGAGAGTTGACCTTCCCAAAAATGTATTTTTATACAGGGGACAGGTGTTATATATTGAAAGATATTGCTTGTGCCCTGATCACCTGTGCAGTGAATTCAAACACATGTATACACCCCACCCCCCGAAGGTTCTCACTTCCTCAGATTGAATGAATACCTACCCTCCATCTGAAATTATCCAGTTCTATCCAGCATAGTAACAGAGCTGATGAAGTCACAGCTTTTCTCCTTTCCTGCATTGTCCAATCCGTTGCCTTCTAATTCTACATTGACTGCTGATGGATAAAAACAGGTGGATCTAGGTAGAGCTGGCTGCATAATTTACTAGTGATGGACGATATGTTTGGCCCTGCAGAAGATTCATTTCTGGATTTGTCCCTTTGCTGAAGTCTGTCTCACTGTCCTTGAGTTAGGCTTCCCTCCATTCGTCCATGGGATGTCCCAAGAGGTCAATTCCAGCAAGCATGTCTTGCTGTTGACAAAAACATCAGCCGGTAGATCAGATGTTCTAGCCATGAAATCTTTTTAGTTTCAAGAAGTTTTGAAAGTCAGAACCAAGAAAATTCCATTCTAATGTCATGTTTATTCTCTGTCGTGTGTTAACCAGGAGTTCTTGGCTGTTTTGGCAAGAGATTTTTTGGAGATGACAACTCATTTCCTGCTAGTTGTCCCTGATTACATGAGAAAGGGGAGATAAAGACAGACTGATGTGGAGAATTGTGTCAATGGGGGAATAAATCAGAGCTCCTTCAGGATAATGGAGTGTGGAGTTTATGGGCATTGCAGGATTTGGGCAAAAGAGCTGGGGAGTATTTTAACAGAATAACAGAGTTGGAAGTGACTTTGGAGGTCTTCCTGTCCAACTCCCTGCTCAAGCAGGAGACCCTACAACATTTCAGACCAATGGTTGTCCAATCTCTTCTTAAAAACTTCCAGTGTTGGAGCATTCACAACTTCTGGAGGCTGATTGTTCCGCTGATTAATTGTTCTCAGTGTCAGGAAATTCCTCCTTAATTCCAGGTTGCTTCTCTCCCTTGAGTATCCATCCCTTGCTTCTTGTCCTGCCTTCAGGTGCTTTGTAGAATAAGTTGACCCCCTCTTCTGTGTAGCAACCCTTTAGATATTGGAACACTGCTATCATGTCACCCCTAATATTTCTTCTCATTCAACTAAACATAATCAAATTCTTGCCATTGTTCTTTATATGTTTTAGGCTCCAGTCAATGGTTAAGAACCTACTTTTAAGAGAAGCTGGATAGCCTGTGTAATGGCTAGATGATGGCTAGGTAGCCCACGGGCCTGAGCTAGTTGTTAGTGATCCAGAGCGGTGTTTCCCAACTTGGCAATTTTAAGACATGTGAACTTCAACTCCCAGAATTCCCCAGCCAGCATGGGGAACCGAGTGCTCCCTGATTGAGGTGGTTGCGGAGAAGGTTGTACAGAGAGGGATAGCAAGTGTGCATTTCTGCTGAAGAGAGCGTTGGGGGACTTCTTCAGGGCAAATCAATGGTTGAGGTTTCAATGGCTGAGGTTGTGCCATGAACTGCTGCTGAACTAACAAGAAATGGACGGTGACCTGCTTTGTGATATTCCTTGCCTGCAACAGCCCATAATATCTGATGGTGATGTGCTCTTGGCACAAGGTAAGACTGTAACGCGCCATTCTGCCTCCAGCTGTCTGATAAATACCGCAGAACAGATGTGGACAATTTTAGCCTTCCGATTTGGCTGCTGCCATCGTGCAGTTTTAGTGTGTAACAAAAGAGCGGAATAACAGAACCGGAAGGGACCCTGGAGGTCTTCTACCGATGCCATGCTGGACCAATGGCTGTCCAGTCTCCTCTTAAAAACCTCCAGTGATGGGGCACCCCACAACGTCTGGAGGTAACTTCCATTCCACTGGTTAATTGTCCTCACTGTCAGGAAATTTCTCCTTAGTTCTAGGTTGCTTCTCTCCTTGATTAATCTATCAGAATAGAGCTGGACAGGGACCTTGGAGGTCTTCTAGTCCAATCCCCTGCTCAAAGAGGAGACCATATACCATTTCAGACAAATGGTTGTCCAATGTCTTCTTCTTAAAAACTTCCAGTGTTGGGAGCACCCACAACTTCTGTTCCACTGATCAATTGTCCTCCTGTTAGGAAATTTCTCCCTACTTCTAGGTTGGTTCTCTCCTTGATTAGTTTCCATCCATTTCTTCTTGTCCTACTCTCAGGTGCTTTGGAGAATAGCTTGACCCCCCACTTCTTTGTGGAAGCCCCTCGAATATTGGAACATGGCCAGGCTTTGAAAAAAGGACATGCACTCATTGGATCTGTGAAGGCCAGTAGAGAAGACTGCAGGTTTATATAGACCTACCTTATTACAAGCTGCGGCATTCTCTTGAGGCCATCCAAGATCTCTTTTCAAACTTGTGTTTCTGTCTCCCATCACATCCATCTCAAGTTGGCAGTTCATTTCCTTGCCTGAAGCACTTAAACTATTCAGCAGCAGTGTCTGTGTGTGTGTGTTTGTGTGTAAATATGAAAGAGGAGGCCAACAAGTAGCTGGGGAACTCAAAAAGCATATTATTTGCCTGACCTGGTTCCAGTCAGGTGTGAAAAATATTTTGCTGGGGTTTCAACTCCACTCCTTAAATACCTGGAGAAGCGGTGGGTCATTCACTTAAGTCCATCAAGAATCAATTTAAGAAAAATACACACACAAAGTTACCTGAACTGAGGTGCCTTCAGTAGAGGAGGAGAAAAGCTGAATAGGAATCCTGTTAAAGGGGGGGGGGATCTGTAGCTTCAAAGACATTCACAGGGCTAGATTTCTGGAGGAAGAAAAAAAGATTTATTTTTTATCTATCTGCCTGAAGGTTTGAGGAATGGACGTCAACTTTAAGATTTGTTGGGCTTGTAAAATAAGAGAGTTCTTCTTGTTTGCTTTTTACAACAATATTTTCCAAACTTGGGCGTCTTAAAATGGGTGGACTTCAACTCCCAGAATCCCCCAACCAGCAGGGAATTCTGGGAGCTGAAATCCATCTTAGAGGGGCCACGTTTGCAAAAGCCTGCTTTACAGCATGCATATCCTTGTTCCCAGTTGCTCGGGGCTGGCCAAGCTGACATATTGTGACCATCAATAGTCCTCTAACTTCTAAATCTTAGTGGCCATCCAAAGATGTTGTACCAGCCATAAAAAGAGGGGTGGCTTTGTCTGGATGGTTGGGGCTAACCAAAACACATTTCTTTTGAGGAAAGGTAGGGAAAGATTTGGTGGTCAGGCCTTAATCTGCCACGTTTCACACACTACTCAAGTCGCTCAAGCGATTTCTTGCAACACACACACACACACAAATGCCTTCCATTTTATTTCAATCCTGAAGCCAGAGGAGGTGAGAAAAACAGCTTTTTTGTTCTGGCAGGGGTCACATCTACACGGCCTCCCTCTCATCTGAGTTAAGCACCGCCATTCTCAACATATGCAAATAATATAATTGCTGCATTTGCTGTATACAGGTGGGAAAAACGCAAATGTCAAAGCCTCTTTTGAAGACGTGATCAGCACCTCTCCCTTCCTCGTTTGTCTGAAAAATACATGCATCTTCTGAACACTGGATATTTGCAACAATGAAGTTCTTGTGTGTCTCCCCCCCCCATGCCCCCCCCCCACGGTAGTTTTCTTCCTTTCATCTCATGCAGAAGGCTTTCTGTCTTACAAGGCTTGAGTAAATAACAAGTTCTCCCTTTCTCTCTTCCCTTCTTTTAATCAGTTTGTTTTTCTGTTCGGGTACTTAAGACACAAGTCAGTTAATTAAGTGATGTGGATGTTTGATAAATTTATATTGCTGCCCTGCCAGCTAAACCAGGCCCGTTTTCCAGACTATACCACCAAATTTCTTTCCCTGCCAATATTTTGTAACCATAGATAAATAAGGAAGGGCACCATCATTTAATCCCTCCACCAAAGATCTTGGGGAAGAGATATCCCCCCCCCAATGTTCTAAGGTCTCTTTTTCATAGGGTCATAACTAGTACTTGACCTACGTCTTTCAAGTAGACATCTGGACAGTTGTAGGAGGAGCTTTTAGGTTCGAGGACTTGATTGTTGTTGAAAAGTTGGTCAAAGTCAACCTTACTAATTGAAGAGGCTATTTGTAGTTCAGGGCTGAACTGCAGGGTCCTTGATGTTCTCTGAGCTTGGTGGCTTTCTTGTAGAAGTTTCATTACCCAATGTCTTGCCTTCGGAAGCCTTGTAGACCACAGCTTGTCTACAAGAAAAGTCTTGTAGACATTTTGTTACCCAACAGCTTGCCTTCAGAACTTGTGGATGGCCCATCACTGGAAGCTTTTAAGAAGAGATGAGACACCTACTTGTCTGGAATGGTATAGACTAGAGCAGTGAGTTGGCCTAGAAGACCTCCAAGGTCCCTTCCAACTCTTATTCTGTTATTCTTAACTAGCATTGGTGATGTGAGTAATGAAACGTCTGCAAGAAAACCACCAAACTTGGGGAGCACCAAGGATCCCTCCTCCTCCTCCTCCTCCTCCACTCCACAAATATCACTCCCTTCTAGTAACTTATGGTATAACCTAGTTTGGTAATGAAACATCTGCAAGAATACAGCCAAGCCCAGAGACCACCAAGGAATCCGAAGGCCAACTTTGTATCTTGGATTGGTACATCAGCTTCATCCCTTCTCATCTAGACTATTTCTCCATTTCTTTCTCTGTTGAATGCAGCTCTGATATTTTTGCTGTCGATTGGATGGTTGCCTGTCCAGCATTGTTTGGTGTGTCCATGGACCCTGATCATCCATGCCTTTGCCGTGAGGTTCTTTGGTTGAAAAAGATAGCCTCACCTCAACTAAATCCTAGCGTTAATCTGTTTTTCCAGTCAAAAACCTTTCAGGGAAACAATGAACATCCAGTCTCTACCTCCTCTTTGGCAAGAGCTAAAATCCCCCATTTGCATTCCATCTACTTATATGTAAATATCCTCAGAAAAGGCAGGTTCCGGCATGATTAACACATTTTCCATTTTGTCCCTTCTTATTTTAATTAGCTTAAAGTAATTAATTTTAATTCACGATCCGATTTCTCCCCCTCCCCTTTACATATTTTTGAATTGTTTACTTCCATTTCTAAGTAACTATTTTATGTAATTAGATACCACTTAGTACCTGTTATTTACATAACTTTCTTTACTTAAACATGGAGGGTGATTGCATCCCCCCTTTTTCATCCCCTGCATTTTAGCAGCTCCCCCTTGGATTTTATTCTGTTGTCTAAAATTCACCACCTCTGTGGGCTTTTCACAGGATCCTTTCATCTTGAATCTCTGGTTTAGTGCCAAGTTGTGATCAATAGGTATTTTTTTCCTGTCATCTCCAGAAGTACATCACTGGGAGAAAAGAAGAGAATATAATAAGAAGCAATGATGTTTGTCTTTTAAAAAAGACCCCAACAACTTCATATTTCTTGAACAGTTTTCTAAAATGAGCCTGGGTTTACCCATCCCCCCTTACATAAAATCTCAATTTGTGAATATCCCAACTGATCGGCTAAAGTTTTGGCAATTCTAAGATCTCACCTGAAATGACAGGCAGCTGAACATAAGATCGGACCTACCAACGTCAAGAAGGATAGATAATTGGATCGTGCAGACAGATAAATGCATTTATTGACATATTTTTGGCAAATCCTCACTTGAGTCAAACCACAATTCCAAACCACGGTTCCCAGAGGCATGTCATCATGATACACTTCCAGACATTACCAGCATTGTTTGTTTATTTATTTACAGCAAATTTACCACTGACTTTCTCTTTTAAGTCGGGGTTGTCCAAGCTTGGCCACTTCAAGATGTGTGGACTTCAATTCCCAGAATTTCCCCCAGCATCAAAGACATCAAAGAAAGCCATCTTGGGAGGAGAGCAAGTACCAGAAGACTTTGGAACCAATTTGTAATGTTACTGGGACTCCCTCGTGGCAACTGTTGTGTAGATGGAAAACCACGTCTTTCCAATCTAATCTCCAACATTTTGTGCATGTCAACCTATTGCTGCACCTCAGAAGACCCAGGAGCCTTGATCCATGTTGAGTGGAGGTCTCCAGCTTCTGTAAAAATGAGTTTTCCTGGACTGAGGTGGGCTTTGCTTCTTTTCTTCTCCATGCAGTCTCCTCTCTGTTTTTTGATTTCTGATCAGTTGTAATCAGAAGTTTTCCTGCCAACTAGCTGGCAATTCCAAAGCTGAACCAAATGATATTTGATGCTCCATTTCACCAAGGCCCTTCCCGAGAAGCACAATGTAGAAAGAATATGATAAATAACCCATTAAGGTTTACTTTCTGAGTTTGTGCTGCTGCTGTTGTTTTTTCAAAATCAAACTGCAGTGCGAAAACAGTTGTTACCACTTGCATTGATTATAAATGCACCTTGTCTTTCCTTTTCGGTTGCTTCCTCCTCCTCTGTCCCTTCACTTTCGGGATTTTTTAATTGGTTTAAGTCAATCAATGAATTCTTGCCTCTGCCCTTCAGTGGATTGCTAAACTTGCCAATAAATGCAAAGCAGGGTTCATTTCTTTAAATGAATTTAGATGCCTTGCGCTCCCGTCGAAGGCTGTCTTTGATGCTAGGGACACCACGGAAGGGAAGGCATTTAGTCTTCCTCTGTTCCCAGCTTGGATTATTTTAAGGCCTTAATTAGGATCTGGAATCAGAAAAGTTAGGAAGGCACAGGTAGGGGAAAAGAGGAAGAATACAATCGTAGAAAAAGTCGCTGCCATGAAGATTGCCTATAGTCTCCCCTGCTACCAACAACATAGAGACAGCTGAAGAGAGTCAATACCCACGGCTGGTTAGAGAGAATATTGGAAAACCTGCACACATTGATTAGCAGGTAGGCGTTGAGATTGACAATTAAACCAATAAAAATCAGTATTTATAAAGCAGAGTGAACTAAGCATGTAATAGAGTTTTTTGAGGGCATTTGTATCACGCATTTAGAAGTCAAACTCTCAAGTCAGCTTAGATTAACCTGATGTTTAGATCAACGTCTTCTCCGCAGTCCATAAACTGCCCATCCATCACATGTTCTCACGTTCTTCTGCTTCTACACCAGCACCGCACTCATCCAGCGGACCCATCTCCTCTGCTGTGCTGCCTGGGACCACAGCAAGGTCTAGAGAGCTCCCTCAAGTCAACCACGTAAGAACTGGCTGTTAGGAGGCACCGTGTTTGGGTCTGAAGGCACTCTTTCTCTACCGCCCTTCTGAATTAAATTCTTGGCAAGGATGGTTGAGACCTTGAACATATTGTAAAAATTCAAGAGAACTCCAAGATCTCCTCTTTGGAAGCGTTGCTAAAGATTGTACATCATTTTAACTCTCTGCCTCAGTCTGAACTTCTAAGTAAGAACAATCCTTAACTCCATTTGTTGAGAAAGGTATCGTTCACTAGAAGTCAAGTGAATTTACGGTAATGCACAGCCAGAACTGACAATCGCGTGCCCGAAACCTCTAATTTTCCCTTCCCATAAGTCCCTTCCATTGCTGATCCCTCCATGTCCTATCAAATTCAACGAAGATGTTTTTAAAACAGTCACTTCAGCTGTATTTTGTTCCCATCCAAATGACCTTGAGGTGATGAGTTACGGGGAACTCTTCATCCCTCTTGAAGCTTTCCCCCTCCCATCCAACACTCCCCACTTCTAGTTCATGGCAAATTTGCACCAAAAGCGAGGCGTAAACGTGAGGTGACAGCTGTCATTCTCCTGCAAGGCCCCCTGTGATTCAACCTGCATCAATCCCTTCCAGAGTGCACCCTTTTTACCACGCAAAGCAGGTTCCCCACTCTGTGAAAAGCCCTTGCTTTTTAATTACTTCTTTCCCTCCAGGGTGGAATCTTATAGAGTTAGTCAGCTCTTTTTGGAAAAAGAAAAGAAACGAGAAATCTTTTATCTCAGGATTTTAAGCCAGCAGGTGGTTTTGGATAATGGGGAGGGCTTGTAAGTGCCAAGAACTTTGCAAACCAAGATTTGTATAGAAAACTATTTTTTAAATTGCAACTTTCCACCACTCAAGAAGATGGGCTAATCCTACTTTTAGATTATTACCAGTTTCCACGTCTAAACATTAGTTGCTAGGTTTACCTTACAATTCTCATTCTCTATCTCGCCCTACCTCCCTCCCTCATCTCATTTTGTTTGATTTGTATGTCCATTTGCCAGAATAGTTCATACCTAGAATAGCATCAATGCCAGAAGCTGGGATAAACCAACACTGGACTCTTACGTTTGAAGGCAACCTATGAGGTTCTGGGAACTATCATGGAAGCTGCATACTGATTTTTGGGATGCCCATAAAACTTTTGGTTGACTGCTAGAGTCCATCCTAGCAAATCTTTTTCTTACATTCCTCTATTCTTCTTCTGCTTGATTCTTAAACTTTCATTGCAGTTGCAAAGTCTTTCTATTTGGTTGGAAGCCACTCACATCTGGAGGAAAAGAGAAGGATTTGGGCAAGATTTGCTGGGATGGACTTTACCAGCCAAGCCAATGTTTTTGGACACCCCCCCACCCCCCAAAAAAGAGCCTGCAACTTCCAGGATTGTCCCCAAACCTCGTATGTTGCCTTCAAAGATATGAGGTCAACTTTGGTTTATCACATCTCTTCTTATTGATGCCATTCTACGTGCGGACCACTGTTGTCCTGTTTTGTCCATGAGCTGGATACATCCTCCATTGTCCACCTCCTTTTCTTTTCTTGCTCTCACTGGACTCTTCTCCTTCTTTAACCTCGAACACAGTCACTATCCCTCCTTCATTTGTTTGCTTCTTTTAAACTATGCCTCATTAGTCTTGACTTGAGTGATCTATTCATTCTTTGTTGATCTCATTCCATGCTCTGCTGCAAAGAACCCATTTAGACCTAAGCGCCAACCTCCGCTATCTCTCTAAATCCTCCCTCCATCATTTGCATCTCCCTGCATTGTCTTAGTGTGCTGCTTTTTTTTTGCAAATTTCTCCCGTGTTTTGCACCTGTTCTGTCCTTTACATCCTCGTGCTTTCCTTGACATTCGTATTTTTTGGGAAGGCTTCCTGTAGATTCTAAACAAGGGGATTTTAGTGGGAAAATCTGCTTCGGTTCTCAAACAGGTTCGGAAATGCGGGAAGATAAGCTTTCTCTCTCCATCACTATCTAGCCAACGGGGGAAGAAGGGTGAAAGGAAGGATGTGGCTTTCATGCCTTGCCAGCGAGTCCTTGGTGTGATCTGGCATCGCTGTTTGCATGTTCCCCTGCATTACCACGGTGGTGCAGTGGTTAGAATGCAGTACAGGCAGTCCTCAACCTACGACCATGACTGAGCCTGCAATTTATGTTGCTAAGTCAGAAATTGGTTAAGTGAGTTCTCTATTATTTCTAAATGGGTTTTGCCCCACTTTATGACTTTTCTTGCCACGTTTCTTAAGTGAATCGCTGCAGCGGCTAAATTAGCAACAGCGAGTCTGAAGTGAGTCTGGCTTCCTTACTGCCTTTGCTCGTCGGAAGGTAGCAAAAGCTGGTCCCGGGAATCCAGGACCGTCATAAATAGGAATCGGTTGCCAAGCACCTGAACGTAAATCAGGTGACCATGGGGATGCTGCAGCGGTCAAAAGGACCGTGAAAAATGGTCGTAACAGTCACTAAACGAACTGTTGTAAGTCACGGACTACCTGTATTGCAGGATTGTAGGCCAACTCTGCCCACTGCCCACAGTTCGATCCTCGCCGGCTCAAGGTTGACTCCTTCCAAGGTCGGTAAAAGGAGGACCCAGATGGTTGGGGGCAAGATGTTGACTTTGTAAACTGCTTAGAGAGGATGTAAAGCACTGTGAAGCGGTATATAAGTCTAAGGGCTATTACTATGGTGATGGACAAGAGAACAAGAGAGGCAGAAGCTCTTAGTTCTGCTTGGTTTTCCCCCTTCCCTGAGCTCTCATTTCTCTACAGCACCAGCGGGCCTAATAAATAAGTACAAATCTGTTCTTCTGGCTTTCTCTTGATGCTACACACCTCCTCCTCCCCTCCTCCCCCCACCCCCGGTCTCTTTGCTCTCTTCCCAGAATGCCATGCTGCAGGTTGTACAAGTCTTATCTCTCCCTTGGAAGTTGCAGGCAGAGCTCTCTGCCTAATGCACAGACAGAGCATCTCTTTGAGAAGAGCAAAAGAGGGGGGAAAAACAAAACAGACACTGAAGCTACACAGTTGAGCCAGTGTGTTGCGATTTCCGCCAAGCTCCCGAGCTCAGGGCCAGCAAAAGCTGACTTTGAATATGAGATTAGGAAGGAAGAAAAGAACTGTTGTTATCCACACTCTGCGTTTTCACCAAATTCTGGAAGGCAGGGGGATTTAGCGATGGAACATGTCCAGCTCTAAAGAGGCCTCTCTCTTTCCTGACACTAATTTTCCCTGCCACAGGCTAGTTTTGGTCTTATTTGCTCATAGATAGCACTAGAAGGATGGAGGGATAGAACGATAGAATGTCTAGGGAGATGCTCAGCCGTCCAGGTCATGCTTGTCCCAAAGGTGCTTTTGTCAAGAGGCAACTGGACTTTCTGATATATTTTTTTGAAGATGTTTTGCTTCTCATCCAAGAAGCTTCTTCAGAAAAGGAAAAACCAGGAAGAAAAACCAGGAAGTCCAGTTGCCTCTTGAAAAAGCACCTTTGGGAGAATGATAGAGTGATGGAATGATGGAGTGATAGAGTAATAGAATGACACAGTGATAGCATGATGGAGTGATAGAGTGACAGAACGATAGAATCATAAGGCTGGAAGGCACCTTGAAGGTCTTCTAGTCCAGCATGTGCCCAAGACAGAAGTCTTTATATCATCTCAGACAGATGGAACATCTACATCTCTGGGAAGCAAGTTGTCCCATTGATTAATTGTTCTTATTGTCGGGAAATTCCCCCTTCCTTCTAGATTGGATCTCCTTCTGATGGGATTCCACCTATTGCTTCCTGTCCTGCCCTCTGGTGCTTTGGAGAACATGTCCATCCCCTCTTCTTTGTGGCAGCCCCTCAAGTACTGGAAGACAGTAATCATGTCCCCCACAGATCCTTCATTAGGCTAGACATTACCTAGTTCTCTTGGCTGTTCATCTTTCAATGTAGCTTCCAGAGACCTGATCATCTTTGTGGCTCTTTTCTGCACCCTTTCTAGAGTCTCAAGCATCTTATATTGTGTCGTGGTGATGCATCTTCCCCCAACCAAATCCAATTGAACTTAACCATCCAAGGATTCAGGCCCCCAAGAAAGAAAACCTCCATTCATCTACCCCATCCTGGCAACTAGAGACAATGATGTCTTTACCAAACTAGGGGTCTCTGGATGCCACAGTCCCATCTGGGTGGGAATGCTGGGAGATTTAGTCCCAACGGGCCTGGAAGCCATCTGATGGGGAAAAGCAAATTGGAAACTAACATTTCCAAGGGAAGTTTTCAGTGAGGATACGGAAAGCCAGATGCAGATTTAAGGCTCTGGGGGCACTAAAATTTCTCGCTGTATGTTTGTGAGTATGTGTGTTTTAATGATATTTTTATGGATGAAATATAATAAAGAGCAACAAGAATGATACCGCTGGTGATTATACGGTTAAGAAAAAGGCACATGTTACAGTGATTAAACTCAACATCAAAGAAGGGAAAAAATAATAAAAATGAGATTCTTATAGTATCAGTATGAGATCAATCCCTTCCTTAAACTTAGCATTAAATCTAGGCCACATGAAAACATGTTGTTCCATCTCCTCATTTTCACGTTCTCATGTGACTTTTTACAGTGGCTCCCTGGTTACAAAAGAGGGAAGATGGAAATGTTTGAACTGCAGGAAGGATATTTTGAAAAGGCAGTTAATCCTCAATTTACAGCATCCATTTAGTGACCATTTGAAGTTACCGCAGCACTGAAAAAGGCCTGGGAGAAGAACCTTCTCTGGTTCTAGGACTCACTTAGGAAGGAAAACCAAAAGGTTGGCTTTGGGTCTGTCAGCCCAAGCCCACCTCACAAGGATGCTGTTGTGGGTAAAATAGAAGGCAGGTGTCAAGGGGAAATCAGGAGATCCAGGCAGTTCAAATGGTATAAAGATTTATTGCAAGCTTAAGTTCTCTACAAGAATCTGAACTACTAACAGTCAAAGCAAATTGGCGGCAGATAAGAGTCAACAGAATTCAAGGTGGGCTGGACTTAGATCTCTTGTGGGCATGAAGGGACTTGTCTGTAGCCTTAAAATTGGATGAAGCGGTGCATCATACGGCAACAATTTTTGGATCAACATATTTCAAGTGGGCTAATTTACAGAATGTATCCAAAATCCTGGACTCAAGCCTCCCATGGGATTGAAATTTGACACATTTGTGGCCAAGCTGCCATAGTCAACCACATGGCCGTGTGATCATCGTTTCCAATGCTACCTGCCAGTTTCTTACAAGGAAAGTCAATGGGAAAGCCGGCAGGAAATCGAAAGCCATTCCCAGTTCTGTTATAGAAATGGCTAGTATATATTATTACATCAAAATAAAAGGTTGAAGTTTTATGTTATTGCCTTATTCCACTGCTGGAAAAGGAGTCAGAATTTTGCCTGCCCCTTGGTCATTCTGTGTCTTTGTTTAGCTAAGGGAATCTCTCTGAAATTGACCCGACAGATCATGTGTTCTCTAATAATAAAGTAAAATTAAGGAAATTAAGAAGTTAACCTGTGGACCTGTCTTGAGAGTAAGCAAAAGTGGGAGCTGGGATGTGTTTCCTTCCCATCTTCCATTTAATCTAGTCTTGCTCGAGACGGAAGGGTCATTGCCGTTCTTCATGCATCAAATATTCCATCAGTTGGTTTAGGAAGTCGTATTAAAGGCTCCACTTTGCCGGCTCCTTCTGACAGAAGCAAGGCCCAATTAAGTGCAAACTATCACATTGTCTCTTCTGCTCTTCTTTTTCATTCCCTTCGGAGGCCTTTGGCTGTGCCTCGCCATTACCTTTTCATTTGGGTGGAAATTGCTGCTTCCTTTGAAAAGGCAAATGGGTTCTCAGGAGTGCGGGAGCTGCCACAGTTCAGCATCACTAGAGTAGCAAGACAACCGAGGTCCTTTGGAGGGGTGGGTGGGAAATCGCACGGTCGCTGTCACTTTCTCCCCAGGGGGTTTCGAATTCTGACCTCAGAATTCAACCAGAAGGAAGTCAACCAGGGTTAGGCGTTTGCGCAGGGCAGCACAAAAAAAGTCACAATTCTTTGGCTTCCCTCGGAGGTATCACCCCGAGAGCAGCTGAAGTTGTGGTTTGTAAGGGTGAGGACCAGTCCAAAAGCTATTTTTTTCAGCACTGATGTAACTTTGAATGGCCCCTAAAAAGGGCAGTTGTTAAGTGAGGACTATCTTTGCAAAGAAAACATTGGGAATGCAGTATGCACATGACACAAAGGTCAGTGTCAGGAACTGTGCTGAAGTATTGATTAGAAAAATAGCTCCCTTCCTTCCTTCCTTCCTTCCTTCCTTCCTTCCTTCCTTCCTTCCTTCCTTCCTTCCTTCCTTCCTTCCTT